>CAUYLG010000772.1:0-27178 GCA_963573385.1 Cacajao melanocephalus
AAACTCTCAGTCCTCAGCGCTTCCAATTGCTGTTCTCCTTGTGGGGACGGGACCAGCCGAGCCGGAGTCGTCCTGTATACTCCACGCCGAGAAGCGCCGTGCTGGGGCGCCGGCAAAATAGCCGCGCAGGCCAAAAAAGTCACGCTGGCGACCCGTGTGGCTCCTCCGCCGGGAATCTCCTGGTCTGTGGGCAACAAAAATTCATCTGAAAGTGCGGCGTCCACTCGCTCTCTGCGCTTTCACTGGGAGCTACAATCCTGAGCTGTTGTTAATCGGCCATCTTGGATCTCTCTCCGGCTTTTTTTTTTCTATAGACTTCAAAGGTACTGGGAGAAGCAAAGAAAAGCCACAGCAATATCAGTTTGACCACTAATGCTGCCTAATAGTGTGTTAAAATTCTGCAATGAAGAATAACTTGCTGACATGATACCTCCTGAAAGGACACACACAAATGCTGACTCCTTTGTTTTTTAATTGGTCAGTTGCATCCTATAAAATTTGGCATGAGAAGTATTTTGCCCTTTCAGGTTCCTCTAGATGTAAAATCCCTACCCAAGCAAATTCCAGACTACTCATGTGTGATTGAATGCATCTCTTCCCTTTAGGGAAATGATGCACTTTCCATTTTGAAGTCAGAGTTAATGTTCTGTTGGTAAACATGTACCAAGGTGATTCTTTGGTCAATCAGGATCTTAAGATTACTTTTTTGAATATAGGAAAGTAAACAGCAGGATAATCTCACACAGGGAGTATGAAAAGACAAGAAATGAGTATTCTGTTGACCCATGAGATCAAAAAGAAAGATTTTCATTGGAAAAATGAAAATAACCAGAGGCCAATGTAAAACATTTTGGAAACAGAGAAAATTTTCCAGTTTTATAAATACTAAAGAAGTCATTCTACTCTAAGCAGTTGAGCTGCTTTAAACTGATTGTAAATATATTTTAGTGGCTGCAATATATATATATATATATATATATATATATACACACACATATATATATGCAACAAATATTAATAGTCACCAGTTTCAAAGCATCTTATAGGTTATAAAGTACACTCCTAATAAAAGAGATATGTTTTTATAATATGTTTTTAAAAATAGGTAAGGAAAATGAAAGGAAACATTGATTGATTGACTAAGTGGCACACAGAACTTTAAAAGTATAATATTATTTTATCAATTTTTTAAAGGTAATAATGGAGATTTAAATTAACCTGTTATACAGTCATGCTGCTAGGAAACAGAAGAGGTGATATTTTACCCAGGTCTGAATTTTTAACCAATGGTCTTAACAAGTTTTCATTATCCTGCATTTTCTTGTACCAGGATTAAAATGCAATTCCCATCTCTGTCTCATGGTAGAAGAGCCAAGATAATTAACTAGCATACATGAAAATATACCACAATATAAGTCATACTATAGTCAATTTAACCATAAGAAAGTCACAAGGGAGGGAAAGTTCACTTTAGCATGGCTATGTTTCCAACATGAGATTTGAATAGCACCTTGGAAGATCAGTACAATTATGGTAGATAAACATGGGAAGAAAGGCATTTTAGACAGAAGGACAAATAGTAAAAACAGAAATACAAAATATGAGGATTAACTGGGAAGAGTAACTAATTCAGTTTTACTAGAAAATGATGTATAAACAGGGAAGCAGTGAGAGGTTAACATTAGGAAGTTACACACAGATAGTGTATGGAAAACTATGAATTCCTAGGGAGAAAGGCATAAATTCATTTTGTTGGTAATTGAAATTTTCTGACAATTGCAATGCCATGCTTAGAAGGCTCTTTTAGGAAGATTAATTTGGCAATAGAATGTTATATAGATGAGAACCAGGAGATACCAGAGGCAAAGTTAGCAAGTAGACATTTACAAGGACAATTAGAGATACTTAGAGTAGTATCGAAAGCCTTATGGGAAAGAGAAGTTAATGAGAATTGAATGCCTACTATGGATCAGCACTCTACTGGGTGTACTGGATGATTGAATGAATTATATAATTTACATTTCATCATCCCTGTATTATGGTAGTTTCCTGAGAAATGGAGAAAAATATATGAGAGTGATGCTCCCAGGAGAGAGTCAACATAATTGATTTAATATAACAAGTAAAAGAAATTAGCCAAAGATAATTCGGAAGTTTCATGTCCAGTGTTCAAACTAATATTTCAAGATGGTTTTCAGTTGCAAATGTTGAATTCACTATTGAAAGCCTTGAGTTTGGAAGTTAGCTTTTTTCTCTTACACACAGTGGCTAGTTATGAGATGTATAGTATTTACACTATCGTCATCAGGGAGATTAGGGTCAGGAAGAATAATCAACCAACAGTAAAAAGCAACAACAGCAACAACAACAACAAACAGTGATGATGGCAGGACACTGTGCTAAAAGCTTTATCTCATATATTTCCCAGTGTAATCCTGATATATACACATTTTTTTCAACCTACGCATGTATTAATCAGGTTAGAGTATAGAAACCATTTAGATATTTTAGTAAGCAGTTTGATAGGTTACATACTTTCAAAACTTTGCTAAGACTGGTGGGTATGGTTCAGAGAGAACCACTGCTGGATTTGAGGACATTAAGAATTACTGAAATGACAGGGAAATGCTAATTATCTCTATTGCCTGCTATACCAAAGCTGGTAATTTTCAGGAGCTCTCCTGAAAGCTACTAAAATCTTCATAGTTACCTTCTGTCTCCACATGAACCTGCTGCTGTTAGAGCAGAATAATAGTCTCCCCTTCCCTTCTTCCTTCAAAAACAATTCTTATATTAGTTATCTCATTGATTCGAATGTGAACTTGACTCCTGGTGTCAACTGAGGAATTTATTTTCTAGACTACTGGTCCCTGAGTAAAGAGTTTTTGTTTGATGGAAAAATACTAAACACACACACACACACATACATACACACAAGATTTTAGTTGACAAATAACAGATACAGATTTAAACCCAAGTTTATTTGACATTAAAATTTATGGTCTTAAAATAAATCATTATATCAAAAGATACCTGCGCTCACTTGTATATTTATCATAGCGCTATTTACAATAGCAAAAATATGGGATCAACCTAAATATTCATCATGGTTTATTGGATAAAGAAAATGTAGTGTGTATACACACACACACACACACACATATACACACATACATACACATACACACACAGGAATACTATTCAGCCATTAAAATGAAAAAAATCATCTTTTGTGGCAACATGTTCGAACTGGCAGCCATAATCTTATGTGAAGCAAATCAAAAACAGAAAGTCAAAAAACTGCATGTTCTCACTTATGAGCAGAGACTAAATAATGTCTACACATGCATATAGAGTGTGGCATAATAGACACTGGAGACTCAAGGGTAAGAGTTTGGCAGGGGTGTGAGGGATGAGAAATTACTTCACAGATACAATGTACATTATTCAGGTGATGGTTACACTAAAAGCCCTGACTTCACCACTATGCAATGTAGCCATGTGAAAAAGCTGCCTTTGTACCCCTTAAATTTATGCTAGATAAATGAATAAACAAACAAATAAATAAAACAACAAACATTAACAGTATTAACTATTATATGGTACTTCCAGTGAACCAGGGACAGAGTAATGGAGTGGGCATGGCAGGTTGGTAAATCGGTACTTTGCCTGTGACTTGAGAAAGAAAACGAAAAGTCTTTAGTGATGAAACTCTTTGAAAGATCTACACAAGTCCTCCATGAGAGAGTTAGCCTAGAAATCTCAAAAGCGCCTGTCCAAGATAACACAGTTGTATCCATATTTTTACTCCTGATTCCGCTGTGGTGGGATTTAAAATATCATGTGCTTAATGGGGAAAGAAGTTACTGAGGTAAGTGCTAAAACTGACCACATGTCTTCTCCTAAATCAGGCAACAGTCATTCACAGGACAAAGTGGTTAGGCTGAAGAGGAGTATTACCTTCAGATAAAAATTAAAGCATATATTAATATCTTATTTTAGAATTATTAGATTGAAACTGCTTTGTGACCTAAAGTTGTCTCAAACTTTCCATTACCTGAGTGGGGATAAAACTCATGACACTGAACCTGATTTTCATTTGGGGCCAACAGATCACTTCCACTCAAACAAATTTAAAGAGAGAATGAGAGGTAAAAATATAGCTGCATTTGATTACATTGTGCACATTGTATGGTCGATACACCAGTTATGAGCAATACTTAGGTAATTTAGAAAATATAGGCACTGATTGAAAATTAATGAAAACAAAAAATGGTGACCGAAAAATTCCCACTTCATTACACACATTAGCAAGTATTAAAATTATTCCATTTTGGTTATTTTGATGGAATCCCTAATGACATCTGGGGATCTGAAAGAAAGAAAATGTGTAACATGACTCCAGGTCTTTGTTACTCCCATATAATATGAAACATATTTTTTCATTTATTTGTGTTTTAAAAAATAATATTATACATTTCAAAATATGAAATATAATTTGGTTTACCAATGGAAAGCAACTTCTCATCCTCATGCATTTTTCACTTGTTTTGATGTTCAAATTACTAAGAATGCTGTTAAGCAAATATCATTTCTATGTCTTGCCTTTACTTGCTTAGACAAAACCTTGTTTTCTTCTCTTATGTTTTCACAGTATTATAATACCACTGGTAAAATTCTATTGACATGTTTTAGATTTGAGAAACTTTAAATAGTATTCACTGTACAGCTTTGTATAAAATATGCTAACAAATGTATTCTGATTTTTTTTCTCCCAACAGGTTCTGACTAGTTTTAAATGAGAAATTATTAAAAATGAAAATAGGAAATGAGAAGTGACAAACCAGAGTCTTTTTTTCTGAAAGCTATGTAGGCTGAAACCAATGCAGAAAATACAGTTTTGATTTAAAGCAAATATATAGCAACTTTTATTTAAAGCGTGTATATACATATACAGCAGCTCCATATGTACATATGCATATATCATATGCCACAGTAATATGTATATACATATGTAGTAGTCATGCACAGACATATAATTCACACATCATTTTTTATTAACCCACTATTGAATGTAACAATTTTGATGAAATTAACTCCAAGCTCCCTTTTTCAGCTATAAAGTGATAAAATATATTAATTAAAAAACAAATTGTATGTAGTGATTATTGTCAAGACACATATTTTGATCATACTGGGAGAAAGCATTTATATTCAAAGTAGCCTTTCAATGATTCCTAAATTATTATCAGGGCTGATATATAGCTGGTACACAATGGTACAGTTATAATATGTAAATAATTATACACTGGTTACTAAAACTCTGCTTCTTCTTCTAAGTTCTTTCACCATCTCAGCTGCCACCATCCTCCCTCCCCAACACCCCAGTAGACATCAACATAATCCAGAAACTACAGGGTCCACTGGCACAGCAGGGCCTGTAGGATTCTTGTCTAATGTGTACAGACTGGCTGATGCCTGGACTATGCCAGTTAACTATTTTAAAGATTACTCCAGATTGTTACAATTACAAATTAAGAATATTTAGAACAAAATTATATGTATTACACATTAAACAAAACATTTTATAGTATGTTCTAAAAGTCCGCGAAGGTTATTTATCTGTGTATGATTCATTCCATTATTCCGTTTTTTAATACTGTAATTCTTCCTGATGCCTTCTAATTTTTTTTGAAATGACCACAGATATCTTCTGTAGGCCAAATAGCATATTGCACATCTGTCAAAACATGCTTAACTGTCATATAACTCTGTTACCAAACCTCTCTGAACCCTTTAGGATTGTTCTGGCTGCTTGTTTTGTGTTTGTTTCTTTCTTTAATGTGTTTACATTTTCCAGTCATTTGTATAAATGAAAATGTACTAGAATGAGTAGTATTTAAGAGCCAGTCTAAATTTCAAGGTTAGTTTAAAATTTTTTTCTTCATTTCAATATGATGGCAAAGTTGTTTGATACTAAGAATAAATTTTTTTGATGAACGTACTCTAAGAAATCAATAATACTATGGACTGATTTATGTTACCCCTAAATTTATAGACTTAACTATACACGCCATGTGATGGTATTTGGAGCTGGTCCTTTGGAAGGTAATTAAGGTTAGAAGAGATCATGAAGGTATAATCCTCATGATGGGATTGGTGCCTTTATAAAGTGAGAGAAAGAGAGAGAGAGGGAGAGAAAGAGAGAGAAAAGGTGAGAGAAAGAGAGACAGAGGGAGAGAGAGAGAAAAGGAGAGAGAGAAATTTATATACATATACATATATATACATATATATACATATATATACATATATACATATATATACATATATATATACACACATATATATATAAAGGTATATATATTAAGAGGTCATCTGAGTACACAGTGAAATAGCAGCTACTTATAATCCGAGAGAAGGGGCCTTAGAATAAAATCTACCTTGTGGACACCTTGATCTTGGACTTCTAGTCTCCAGAATGGTGAGAAATGAATTTCTGTTGTTTAAGCAACTCAGTCTGTGGTATTTTGTTATGGCAACTGAAGAAGATAAATACAAATACTAAATATAGAGCTGTATATTGAAGTGATGGATGGCCTCATGGTTAGAGAAGCCCATGGTCTCTATGTTGAATTTTACTTGTTTATTGGAATAGTTGACTCAAATTTTAAATTCTTCTCTAATGTTATATATATAATTTACCTTCAGATTGCTATTGTGTAAACCAGGTATCCACTGAGTGATCATAGAATACACAGAGAGATTCTCTTGGTTCTTGGAATGACTTCCAAATTAATAATAAAGTGATTCTCCCCAGAATGTTAGAGCTTCATAATGCCTCTCTAGACTCCTGGCTACAAAAGTGGCTTAAGAAACAAGAGTCAAAAAACAAAGGACCAGCCATGGTTGTTTGGTACCAAAAAGAAACTACAACCATGTGACCACCCACAACACATTGCAGCTTTCCTATTCACTACCTGGCAGGGTTATCCCTTTCTTTCCCCAGTGGAAGTAGGATGATCACCTAGATTTGCCTTATCTGAAAGGACAGAAATTTCCCAGACTCAAGAAATGGCAAGGCTGGAAGGACAATCAGAGAAGAAGGAAGTATTTATTCAGAGGTTCCCTTCAGATCTCAAACTGCCTAGGTGGTTTATGGTTTTATTTATTCATTTATTATCTGTAATAAAGTTGTAACTTTGGGAAAAGATAAAGGTGAGCTGATATAGTAGAATTAAGAATTAGTAAAATAGGCAAATCATCAACCATAGCTATTTGCATCCTAAAAGAGGGGCAGTAAAATAATAATAATGATTACTATGATGGTCATGACAATAAAGCAGACACTTATTTTTTATTTTTTATTATATTTTAAATTCTGGGATACATGTGCCGAATATGCAGGTTTGCTATATAGGTATACACGTGCCATGGTGGTTTGCTGCACCCATCAACCCATCATCTTCATTAGGTATTTCTAGCCCCCTAGCCCCCGACAATCCCCAGTGTGTGATGTTCACCTCCTTATTCTCCTGTGTTCTCATTGTTCAACTCCCACTTATGAGTGAGAACATGCAGTGTTTAGTTTTCTGTTCCTGTGTTGGTTTGCTGAGAATGATGGTTTCCAGCTTCATACATGTCCCTGCAAAGGACATGAACTCATTATTTTTCATGGCTGCACAGTATTTCATGGAGTGTATGTACCGCATTTTCTTTATCCAGATTAACACTGTTGGGCATTTGGGTTTGTTCCAACTCTCTGCTATTGGTAGTAGTCTGCATATGTCTTTATATATAATGATTTATAATCCTTTGGGTACATACCCAGTAATGGGATGGCTGGGTCAAATGGTATTTCTAATTCTAGATTCTGGAGGAATGGTCACACTGTCTTCCACAATGGTTGAACTAATTTGCACTCCCACAAACAGTGTAAAAGCATTCCTATTTCTCCACATCCTCTCCAGCATCTGTTGTGTCCTGACATTTTAATGATCACCATTCTAACTGGTGTGAGATGATATCTCACTGTGGTTTTGATTTGCATTTCTCTAATGACCAGTGTTGATGAACTTTTCTTTCATACGTTTGTAGGCCACATACATGTCTTCTTTTGAAAAGTGTCTGTTTATGTCCTTTGTCCAGTTTTTGATGGGGTTGTTTGTTTTTATTTTTCCTGTAAATTTGTTGAAGTTCCTTATAGATTCTGGATCCCTTTGTCAGATGGATAGATTGCAAAATTTTTCTCCCATTCTGTAGGTTGCCTGTTTACTCTGATGATAGTTTATTTGGCTGTGCAGAAGCTCCTTAATTAGATCCCATTTGTCAATTTTGGCTTTTATTGTAATTGCTTTTGGGTTTTAGTCATGAAGGCTTTACCCATGACTGTGTTCTGAGTGGTATTGCCTAGGTTTTCTTCTAGGGTTTTTATGATTTTAGGTCTTATTTTTTAAACTTTAATTCATCTTGAGTTAATTTTTGCATAAGGTGTAAGGAAGGGGTTCAGTTTCAGTTTTCCACATATGGCTAGCCAGTTATCCCAACACCATTTATTAAATAAGGAATCCTTTCCTCATTACTAGTTTATGTCAGGTTTGTCAAAGATCAGACTCTCTCCAGCGACTTTTTTGTTTCTTTATTATCCTTATTTTATTTTACCTTTTAATAAATAAGAAATAAGACAGAAACTGTATTTTGCTATGAATTATGTAAAATATTTTCTAAAAATCAATTGCTAAAGAGTAGTTAAGAAGGGATGGGCAATAACTGAGGATTAATTACAAAAAGAGAAAAGTTCTCCCATGATGAGAGTTACCATATAGTAATTATGGCTCCAGAACAATGATATAATGACCTGAAAGAGTTTAGAAAACTTAAAATAATATCTAACTTACTCCCAACAGAGAACTTTAAATCCCTGAGTGTGAATCATCAAACTATAAAAAACAAGTTCAACTAGAGTAACATTTAAATTCCACACAAATTAATTGCTCATCCTTGTTTCAAATCCCTTAAGAAATGAGCTATAATGTCCAATAAAGAGTTAGATTCAGAAAGAAAAATGAGAAAGAATGTAATTTATGACAAGCTGACAAGACAAATTCATGCAAAACAATCTAAAACATGTTTCAAACCTCTAATGTAAAAGATGAAATGTAGGGGGAAGCAGCTGAGGACACTCAATATAACCTGTGAACAATTGGAAATGGCAAGATATATTACATTTTTCCTATAGAGTAATTATAAAAACCATCTGAAAGTTAAATATAAATCCAAAATATAAACCACTGGTTCAATGCTAAGCTTTTCATCTAAGAGAACTTGTTGGTTGAACTGAATCAATTTTAGCAGAAATAAATGAAACATCTGGTTGCATTTTTACTGATTTGCCCTAATGAATGTCATTAGCTGATTACCATCAAGAATTGCACATCTAGCCAGGCGTGGTGGCATGTGCCTGTGGTCTCAACTATTCAGGGAAGCTAAGGTAGAAGGATCGCTTGAGCCCAGGAGTTTGAGGCAGCAGGAGCCATAATTGTACCACTGTACTCCCACTGCCTGGGTAACAAAGTGAGACCCCAACTTTGAACAAATAAATAAAGGAACTGTGCATCTATTGCCTGATTTGTTACACAATTGTTGCCTGATTTGTTCAGTTAAGAAATGATTTTATGTTGCTCCCCCACTATTGTGGGTAAAGAAAAATAAAGGATTGTATTTTGATAATACCTTTAACTCTTTTTCTAAAACGACTATATCTAGAGGTTTTAAGAAAAATAGAAATGGTCGTTTTCTAGAAATAATACTAAAAGCCCATAAACATAGCACTTACGTTCTGAAGCCTGTTAACTCTTCTGTCCATATACAAACTAATATTCTTCACACCAACCCTACGAGCTAGGTACTACTATTATTATTTTCATTTTACAGATGAGAAAACTGAAGCACAAAAGTGGCTTACTCTAGTTACATAGTAAGTCTCAAAAGCCAGGTAGTCTGGTCTAGCAGTAGACTCGAAGATGGCTCCAAATAATCTTACTGATATACAGGCAGTGTTAGTTTTCTATTGATGCCTTAACAAATTACCATGAGTTCAGCATCTTAAACAGCACAAATGTATTGTCTTATAATTCAGGGGGGAAAAAAGTTTGGGTTATGCATGGCTCTGCTTAGAGTCTCATAAGTTTGAAATTAAGTTGTCAGCAGGGCTATGTTCTTTTTGAAGGCTCCCAGGGAGAAAGTATTTCTATGCTCCTTGCGATTGTGGGCTGGATTCAGTTTCTGTGGCTACAGGACTGAGTCCAAGTTTCCTTGTTGGCTGTAGGTTAGGGTCATTTTGAGTTTCTAGTGGCTGTCTGTGTTCCTCAGTTCATGGATCCCTTTCTCAGTCTTAAAAGCGAGCAATAGCAGGTGGAATGTTTTTGGCCTCCTCTTCTGTTTCACCTCTTCTTTGCTTTCCTCTTCTACCTCAGGTCTTTGATAACAGCCAGAGAAAATGCTTGGATTTTAAGGGTTCATGTCATAAGACTGGGCCCACCCAGATAATTCAGGTTGATAACCTTTTTATTATTAATCATGCAAGCTGATTAACGACTTTAATTCCATCTTTGAAGTCGCTTCACAGCAGTGCCTAGATTAGTGTTTGATAGAATAACTGAGGAATAAGAATCTTGTGGAGATCATGTTTAGAATTCTGCTCATCACATATTCACTTGTGCAATCTCAGTTTCTTGAGGGTAAGTTGGCCTAGCAACTGACATCTGACCAAATTTAGCAAATGTGGTGGAATGCCACTTCCATGATTAAATTACCTAAGATGGTGACTTCCATCTTGCTAGCAGACTCTCTCACGTTGACTTTTTGTTTATTATCTTTATTTTACTTTTTAAATATTTCAACTTTTGTTTTAGATTCAGGGGCACATGTGTACGTTTGTTACATGGATCTCTTGCATGATGCTGATGTTCGGGGTAGGATTGAACCCATCACCCAAGTCATGAGCATAATAGCCAACAGATGCCTTTTCAATACTTGCCAACCTGTCTTCCTTAGCTGATTTGATAAAGTCAGTTGCCATGTCTGAGAGGTTCAACCAGCAAAGAACTAAAGGTGGACTTTGGACTGTAATCAGCAAAGAATTGAGGCCCTTAGTCCAACATCTACATGGAACTTAATTCTGCCAATAATCACATGAATTTACAAATAGGTCCTTACTCAGTCAAGTATTCAGCCCCTTTTCCTGGCCAATGTATTAACTGCATCCTTGTGAGAGTTCCTGCAAAACAAGACACAGTAAGCCAAGACCCATAGTAAGTGTACAATAACAAATGGATATTGTTTTAACCCACTAAGGTTGTGGTAATTTGTTGTGCAGCAATAGATAACTAATATATTGGGCTTAAGAGATTATTCTGTTTCTCACTAAGCTGTACTTCCAATATGAGACGTAATTCAATCCAGAGACAAAAGTCTAGATGGCTTTTTTCCTCTATTTTCTACTCGTATGCAGTACCTCCAACAAATATTAAGGGCTATTAAGGCAATGCCTTTGTATTTCAGGAATAAAAAGACAAAAAAATAAAACACACAGGGCTTACAGTACAGTGGTACAGGGAGACAAAAATGAATTCCATTTGCTACAGTAGAGACTTGTACAAAGGACTGTGGGAAGGAAAACGAGAAAATGCTTAATTCTGCTCTCTTCAAGAAAAACTTTTGAAAGAGACAATATTTTACTTGGGTCCTACAGGATGTTTAGACATTGTATTGACTGATAAGCCAGTAAGGATTCCTGTAGGGAAAATAGAACAACACGGGGGGTAAAGAGGAATGTTCAAGCAATTGGATATTCATCATGGGGTGGCTTGTGGTAGGTGAAAGTCAGATCATGAAGATGATCTTTGGACTTTCATCTTCAAGAATCACAGAAGGATTCTAAGGATTCTAACCCAGGGAAAAGTGAGATGGACTCTGAGTTTTAGAATCACCTCTCTGAGAACAACACAGGAAATAGTGGGGCAGGGAGGGGATGGAGATGGAGAGACTGAAGGTGGAGAGAGCAGCTGATGGTCTAAGCAAGAAAATCAGAGAGCCTCACAGGGCAGCATTGAACCAAAAGAAACATTGACTTTAAAGCAAATAGCAATAAACATTAAAATAATTTAGTAACTAGATGTTGGGGTGAGAGAGAGGCAGACGTCTCAGAGATTTCTGTCTGCTGGCTTTAGCAACCAAGTGTGTGGCATGTAAATGAGATAGGGGAAATGGAGGAGTAACAGGTTTTTCAGATTGAGGTTGTAGCTTAATAAATAACAATTCCAATTATGAAACTATTTAGAGACCTATGGGCTAAGTTGATATTTAGTAAGGATTTAGAGGCATGGTTTATGTTGAGAGCTTAGAAAAATGATAAATTGGCGTAGTAGCTATAAATTTGAAAAGTGTCCACGTTGAAGCAATGGGTGTACATGAACTTCTCAGAGTTGTTTTCAGAGAAAGAACTGATGGATAAAGACAGAATTCAGTTTTTATAAGAAGCAAACACAAAAATAAGAGCAAATAATAAGATAGAGACTACATCCTGAGACATGTAGAGGAAGCATCAGGACAGATTGACCGAGTATAGAAAGAAGAGACATTTTAAGAAACTTTACTGTCTCCCACCAAGTAAAGTTATTACTTTTTTTTTTGCATAGCTCTTTATGCTAATTCTGAAAAGATGATGTTTGAGTAGACTTATCCAGAGTAGTTTAAATTGTAGCATAAATCACTCAAAGTAAACCATATACATTTATTTTATTGTAATATCCGGAACATTCTTTGGTCCATTCATTTTTGAATTCAAAGTTGTAGACCTAAATATTTAAAAGCTTGAGTGCTGAAGACATGCAGTCTGCGTTAGAACACAGGCTAACTGAATGATAGACATGTGTATTGAGGACATGTACCTGGTTTAGTCACAGTTTCTCCATCTATAAAATGGGAACCATATGTATCACAGGTTAGAAAAGATTCAGTGTAAAACACTTAGGACAGTGGATATAACATAGTTATCACTTATAGTTATCTTGCTCTGGATCTCCTGGTCTAAATGGACTAATGATAGAGATTTTTTTTACTGTTTCGTGAAAGAAGGATGTGGAGAAAATATTGCACAGTATTTCTGACATATAGTAAATTCTCCATTCTTGTTACTAGTGATTATTTTATTATTATATTTATTGAGACTTTCAGTTTGAAAGAGGATGTTGATTTTGAAATTTGGGCTATAATTTGAGTCTTAATTATTCCTTTGTCAAGCATAGCCACACTGGCTACGATACCCACCCATTAGTTGCTCAGTAGCTGTCTTCGTTGTCAGATTGACTGCAATAATTATTCTTTTATTAATTATTGTTGTTAATCTCTTATTGTACCTAACTTATAAATTAAACTTTACCATAGATATGTACATATAGGGAAAAATATAGTGTATATAGGGTTCATTACTATCTGAGGTTTCAGGCATCCACGGGGGTCCTAGGAATGTATCTACCACAGATAACAGGACTACTGCACATAAATTCACAGTTTAAGTTCCGATTTGCTCTCCTTAACCTCTTTCTCCACTGCATTTCACTAAGATTTCAACTTTCATGGAAACAAACATGTGAGGCCACTTGGCTTTTCTGACTTGATGCTGCTTCTTGCATTAGAGCAGAACCCTGACTTCCTGTTTGCTATCTTGTCTCACATTTACAATGATTCTCCTTCTGCACTGTGGTCACACAACTTCAGCATGCTTCAGGCAGGGCAGCATCTGCTTTATTCAGATCTGTGGAGTGACTGCTTTCATTTCTTTTTTTCTCTTCCCTTCCTCTCCTCTTTTCCTCTCTTTCCTCTCTTTCCTTCTCCCTTTTTCCTTGTCTATCTCTCTTCTTGTTTCTCTTTTTTATTTTTTAAAGTATATAATATACATTTAAAAATGAAAGAATGAAGAACAATTTTAAAGCAATCACCAGTGAAATTACAAAGACAGATAATAGAATATTTCTAGCATCTCAAGTGCCTCTGTATATACTTTCCCAGATAACAATTTCCTCCTTTTCCCAGAAATAATGCCCATCTATATTGTGTGATAATTATCTTCTTGCTCTTCTTTATAGTTTTACTTTCTAAATTCACTCCATAATGTGGACTTTTCAGGTATTCTCAAATTTTCCTTGCATATATGGAATTATCTTGAAATATTCTTTTATATATGAATATTATATTTTGAGATTCCTTTATGTTGCGATAGGTATATTTTATTTTATTTTATTGTGGAAATATACCAACATTTATTTGTCTGTTTGCCTATTATACTACTGGTGTACTTCACCTTTGCAAGAGTTTCTCTGGGGATGTGTTCTTATCAATGGAACCATTAGATTTTAAGATTTGCACATCTTTGACTTTAAAAAATAGTGCCAAACCTTTACAAAATGGTTGTAACAATTCACATTCACACTAGTATTGTATGAAGGTTCCTAATGCTCCATATACTAATGCTTAGTGTTTCAATTTTTCCCAGCCTTGTGTGCATGTGTACTTGTATAAGTTGTTTTCTTCTCTGCAAAGAATAAAGTCTGCATAACAAATGCACTGTGTAAATAATTATATCCTTGATACCTTTCAAAATTTTTTTTATGTAATAGAGAATTAAGTCATGGAATTGATGGCACTATTTTCTAAATTAGTAAAAATGAAAATGAGACTAAGAAAAACACCTTAGCACATGCAATAAATGAACTACAAGTGATTTAATAATTGTTCGCCCAGTCTTGAAAAAATTCAATCTTTCTATTTCACTTACAATTTCAAAGTTATGTGTGGTTTTTTGTGTTTCCTAGGATTTTCATTTTACTTTCTGGCCATCCTTTGATAGTATTCTGCCATCATTCAGGCCCACTCTGGACTCTTTGTCCCTTTCCGGCTTATACATGAACACTGCTCTGGGTCAAACACTCCAAGTATTAATTTCTCCCTAATCTCAACTACTTTGAGCCTGATCAAGCCTTTATCTTTATCTTTCTCCAAACCCAACTCCAAATGTCATACCATCTGTCAGTTCCCTTCACTGTGCTCTTTGGATGCCCAGTTCTTTGGTGAATCACTGCCTGCATCCTTGGTCTTTTACTTGAACATTTCCTCTATCATTTCAACCTCTCTTCAAGCTTTAGAGGAAAACCCTCACCCCTACAGAAAGAATCATGCTTTCCCCTTGTTACCTCAACTCATACATTCAAGAAAGACACTGATAAAATTACTGACTTCTACAACTATTTTATGATTATATATTCATTTACTATCATCACAAAACATCATCTTCTCTCCTGAATAAATCTTTTCCTATTTCTCAAAATAATTATCTCTAACTCTGAAAGAACTTCCTTCTATCTTTTAAACTCTGGCCTACAGTGTTTATTCTTAGTAATATTTAAAGAATGAGAATTGGAAAATGGAGAAGGAAGAAGAAGTTAAATTAATGAAGTAGAAATTTTAAAACACAGATCTTGAACAACTAAACTGCTGGATTTGGGGCTTTTTGTTTTTGTTTTGCGAGGAAGAAGGAATTGAACAAAGATAACGTGCCTTGATGGTGCCAAGTCAGAGTATATGACTACATTTTGATATGTACTTGTACAAAGTTTTCATCGATTCCTAGTTGCCCTTCCAGTGTATGCACTTTCTCCTGTTTGCTATGTTCAAACAAATCTATTAATAAATCTTAAGAAAGCTCTTATTTTAGCCTTTCATGTTATACCCCTCAATGAGCTCTGAAACCAAAAGTCAAGTATTGCTATCCCACTCGGATTCTCTGCTATCATCCTTAGTATTTGTCTCTTCATGTTAAAATCTCACCAGTCTGACTTCTTCCTGTGTTCTCAACATTTTGGTCTTTGTCTTTCCTCAATATCTGCCACCTACCACCGCGGCCAATTTAAGCAGATCTCAGTCATACTTGGGATCACTCCTTATCTTTAAAGCTTTTATCTTTCCTCCTTAATCACAACCTCATAGTCTTTGATCTCTTCCACTACTTCTTCTACTGAAAGTGCTTCTTCCATCATGATCTATATTGTGTTGCAGTTGAGATTCCCCTTACTGATTTTTCCTGATTCTTAACCCAGATCATCCCCAGATAGTATCTACAGCAACTGGCCTCTTTGACTTTCTAATATAGTATATTTGCTTCAAAATAAAAAATCCCTGTTTGTTCTATCAAGTCCAATTCTTGGTAGATGCTGATAATTATATATCAGCACAGTAATCTTCACTGCTGTTCATTCACTACATCTTATTGCCATTCTGTTCTGCATTTGCTTTTCTAAGAACTTTCTATAACATAATTTCTTAGTTCAGTTTGGTTCCCCATAGGGATTAGAGCTCTGCTCTAGAATCAATTCTCCTAAGATTATGTAGGATTTGAGAACCTGCTTAGCTCTAGTGAGTTGGGGCTAGATGATGTCTATTTCCTCAGACATTTTTTGATGCTCCTTACTTTTTTAAATATAATCTTTTTTCCTTTCATTAAATGCACATTATTTTTATCTTCATTCCCTAATGCAAATGTCATGTAAAGTTCTATTTTTTTCCTTTTGTTTCTTCTCAACAGGAGATCTTTACAGTTTTACCCACTAACATCTTTTCAAGTTTCTTTTCTGTGAGAATGATTCCAAGTGTGTCTACTTAGCATTAACTGCCTTTCAAACATCTAGAATTATAACTCATATTGCTTATATGACATCTCTACCAGGATGCATCAGATATGTTAAAAAAAAGCCCTCACCATTTCTCAGTAAACAATGTATTCAAGCTGAATTCATGCTGATATCCAATCCCTGTAATTAATGACATCATAATCTACAGAAAGTAAGAGCTGACCTACCAATATTCCTGTTAACTTGTGTGTGTGTGTGTGTGTGTGTGTGTGTGTGTGTGAGAGAGTCCCACCCACAATATCTAATAAGTCCCATGGATTCATCCTTACTAAGGAGCTGTCATAGCTGCTGCACTTCTGTCACCACTCACACAAACACACACATGTACCTACATGTTGACCTTTCATTTCCTCTGACACCACCATGGCTCATCGCTGGCTACTTTCTACTTGGATTATTTGTAACAATAATCTGATCTTCCAGCTAATATACTAAGAGCCAGAATAAATAATAGGGCATAGTTCTACAAATAAGACATAGTTCTAATAATTTCACTCTCTTACAAATAAGCATTTCTTATTTTTTTATCAATATATTTCTCTAACTATATCTTTCACTACTCTGCCTCACTTACTATGTGTTTCCACGTAGACTCATTTCTTCTCCTTCTCTTCCAGTGAAAGTTTTGACTTTCCTATAAGGAAAGCCAAAATCATTTTTAGTTATATATATTTTTAACAGAAAGCATTTAAAATCCAACCTTCTATACAAACCAGAATTAAGCTCTACTTCATTTAAATGTCTTTTGCATGTAGTACCATTCTTTCAGAAATTATCAAATTTCATATGACCATAATGTTTTATGCATATTTTTTCTCATACAGTATTAGTCTTAGGCTGAAGAGATGATTTCTAATTGATTTTTTATATCATTCAAAAGAGCATCTTCCATACTTGGAATCAATTAGCCAGGATTTTCCAGTGATACTGACAAGTTTCACATAGACACACAAATTCCATAAAACAAAATATTCAGCCAATTTAATTTAAAATGGACAATTTAGCTTAATAGTTCTGCACACTAATGCTGTGGAATCATATCAAAAAAGCAACTGGTTAATTGATGAAATGGTTTCACTCTCAACATGGATTTGACATTGCATAGACAGAAAAAATAAAGAAAATAAAGAATGTAATCTGTTAAACATTGAGTTTTTACTGCTATAGTGCTTTATATGTACCATGGAGGCTTCACAAAAACAGGCCACTTTTATTGAATTACATCTAATTCTGTTTGAAAATAAACCAAATACCACATTTTTAGTATCTTGGAGGCATGATTCCAATTTTGTTGCCAACATTCTGCTATCCCATTTGTTATCAGCATCTATTCTTGTTTGTCATTTAAATAGATAGGAAATGCATCAGAAACAGAGTTCTAATGATGGACTAAAATAATCTAATTACAAATAATTTTTATTAAGATATATTTATTTGAGTTAATGGTGATAATGTATTATAAAAATTTGAGGAATATCCTTTTCATACTTTTAAAATTTAGACAATCAAAGCATCTTTCTATTTAAATCTTATCTCTACCAATTATTAGTTGTGTGACATTGGATCAACTAGTCCTTTTTTCATAAGCCTTTCTTTATCTTTAAAGTAAGGGACACAATTTTAACTAATTGTGAGGATTAAATTGGTTTATACATGTAAAGATTTTCAAATATGTCTTGGCACATTGTCTTGGTAAACATTCAATAGGAAATAATAAATATAATTGTTCATAATTCCAGGTTTTGTTTTGTTTTGTTTTGCTTTTTTGAGATGAGGTTTCGCTCTTGTCTCCCAGGCTGTAGTACAGTGGTGCAATTTTTGCTCACTGCAACCTCTGTGTCCCAGGCTCAAGCCATTCTCCTGCTTCAGCCTTCCAAGTAGCTGGGATTGCAGGCATGCAACACTGTGCCCGGCTAAGTTTTGTATCTTTGGTAGAGACAAGGTTTTACCATGTTTCCAAGGCTGATCTTGAACTCCTGACCTCAGGTGATTCACCCACCTAGGCCTCCCTAAGTGCTGGGATTACAGGCGTGAGCCACCACGCCCAGCGGATTTTTTGTTTAACTATACTGTAGTACACTGATACTTATACATATAATTGATTATTGATTATTCTCTTCTGTTCTTACCCATAATCATAAATGGCTACAGATTTTCTTATTTTGAGTCATAATACCACCAAAGACAAAATTTGCAATAGTCACTACATTGTCTAAAGTTTTGCTATTTCAAGATCAAAATTTTCTTTTTTACAAATAAAAAAATATGTTTAGTGATTTTTACATCAGTATGTGCTATAAGCAGATAAATGATTTTATTCTCTTTAATTTTAGTAAATTATTTAATAACATTTGGACACCCCTTTGTATAACTATTGGTTACATTTCTATAAATTTAGAGGTCAATTTAATGTGTTTATATTTTTTACTTTCACTCCAGAGGAAAAATTAAAAAAAACAATTTACCAACCAAATTAAAGTGAAAATCATGATAGAATTGTTCACCAAATCTTAAGAAACATGATTGTTTAGAACACTGGATTGGGAGTTAGGAAGCCTGTGTTCTAGTCTAGTGCCTGGCTTTAAGTAACCTGTTCTTGGGAAAGTCATTTAATCTTTTTGTTTCTTATTTTTGTCAAATAGAATAGAATAGATTGAGCTATATGGGCTCCAATAAACTTTTATAAAAGGCTCAACTATTCACATTTTAACTCTTTCCAGAAGGATCCTTCAGGGGAAGTTTGTGAACAAGGGTGGCTCCTGCACCCAATTCATAAGGATATTGTCTCATGGCATCTGGAACTGGCAGCTGGAGTGCTTCAAAGATGCCCTTTGGAGGGGAATGTCCAGCACCACAAGGCTGACATGGTTGGTGTCTGTTTTATATCTTTCTGAGCCCACTGAAGCCACATGTTGCCTGTGGTGGTCATGTGAGTCCAAAAGTTTAGAAAAGTGTGCAAAGACCCCTAGTGAGTGATATTCAGTAGCATATAAGGGGGGAATATTTTAAAACGATTGCTTCAATTTGGGAAAGGCACCGTGAGGTTAAAATAGATAGAAAGGGAGATGCTGGCAGGACATGATACCTACATGAGGGGCTACCCCACCTATGGTTTGATGGGAATGCTCTTTGTGGCTTATGACAGAAGATAACTTTTCTTTTTGTGAATGAATAAAGATTGAGAGAAGCCAAAGAAAATGCCAAGAGGAAAAGTTACTCAGTTCTCATAATCTCCATGAAATGAGTCTAAAACTTCAGCCTCTTCAGTATATACGGATTTTTGGCTCACATGTTATCAGATTTTGAGGTTGTTCACATGGGCTTATCCATTTCATAATATTTTCAAAAACCTAAAATTTTTCTGTCTTTCCAGCATGCCATGCTTATGTACATGCTTAACATATTGGATTGTGTCCTTATATAGACAGCATAGCACCTTCAGATACAGGTATCTTGTTCTTATTCAAGAAGGAAAGAATGGGAGAACCAGTACCATTGAGTCTTTAAAAGGAAACACATATTACCCAGGAACTCTTTGTAGACTTTTGCTTATATCTCATTGTCCAGTGTGAGTAACAGCTGTCACTTCCAACATCAACATTGTGTGGGAAAGTGGATATTTAGCTTTTCTAGATTTTATAGCAGAAATAGACCCAGAAAAACTGTTTGAAAGGTCTGTTATTCTAGAAAACAAAAAGTAGTTGTCACAACGAGGGATCTGCCGACCATGTCTCCTGAGAAATAGTTGCAAATTTCAGGACAATTGCTTAGCATGTTTAGTTAGAAGAAGGATGATTTAGAAAAGGCATTAAAAACTATTTCTAGACTTTTAAATTTAGGTTTTATGAAATAAAGGTTATTCACCTTTTCTGTATACATTAGTTCTCTATCAGGGAGAAATTTGTAGCAGAAACAGCTGTTCCAGATAGGATGAATTCTCCTATGGGGTAAAAGATTCTGATGTTTGAAGTTCAGGTGCAAAATTTGTAAATAATCTACTATATATATTGTAGAGGGGATTCTTATTTTAGTTGAAGAAGATGACCTATTTACTTCTAAGTTTCTTCCCAACATATTTATGATCTGCTTCTAATCTCCCTTACACCTCTTCAACCAATTTAAACATCATTTGTAAACTCTGGGAAGAGTTTCTAATATATGAGGAAGTTTACTTTAGGTAGTTTTAAAATTATCATTGACAAAGCTTTTCACTTGACTCTCAAAGAAAAGGCCAATTATGTATTTGAATCTAATTAATTAAGCATTTAATGAATTTTGCTTTATATAAAATCACATTTTGCAAATATGTAAGGTGATAAATAGGCAAGGTGACATATGAGAAATATCCATTGTTTTAGAATACTTCCCATTATAATCTGACCATTAGATGTACTTCAAAGTAATACTGTTGCTCTCATAACTCATGGAATATAGTTTGTAATAACAATCATCCTCTCAAATTGGTCATTACCAAAGTTAATGACCTGTTTATTAGAACATCAACCTTGGCTTTGCCTCAGTCTCTTAATTAACACATCTGTCATTTACTACTAGTGGCTAAAAATTTCTGTGTAGAGGACAGCTCCAATAATGATGGCACCATTAAAACGACATTTCTATATATTTGGATGGATCATCAAATTTGCATTTGCCTATCACAAACAGAATCCTGTGAGGCTTCAAGTAGTTTTGGCAGCCCAAAATGGTGAAATCTAAACAGCAAATAGAACAGCATTAGCCTCCGTTGCGAAACATTTGCATTGGAAATTATTTATCATCACTGTTGGAAAGGAAAATCCCACAGCACAATTTTCAGTACGTTCCCTTGCAGAAAGCCATTCCTATCCATACTGGTAAACAAACCCACTCAAATTACAAGCTCTTCCAGATACACACATTTTCCCTTGCCACATCCATTCATTCAATCATTCAAGAAATATTGTCACTTTACGTTATGTAGATGTCATTAGCAAGTCAATAGCATATTGACGTTTCCAAATGAACATCTGTAATATGCATGGGCATTGAAACATTGGCATTTTTAAAGAAGGAAACGTAATATAATTTTCCTATAATGAGCTGATAGGTACTCAGTTTTTAAACCTTCATATGAAAATTAGAGTCACAGACGATGATACATTGATAAAACACAACTAAACAAGAAAATAACAAAATACAATCTCCTATAGTATTAATTTTTGTTCATTAAACGGTCCTGAAAATGACATAAATAAATGGCTTTAAAATACTGATAGCAACGAAAAAAATGTTAACTTTGATGTAACATCTATCCCTTCAACCATGTAGGAAACACAAGTAGCCTGCAAGTGATGTTTTACCACCTCATTTGGAGGATAAATTCATTTTATTACTCGTCTTGATCTATTTTGAATTATCACGGAAAGGCTGCTGGAATAAAGTGGTTTTACAGGGTGTAAGCATTCTGGTTCCATATGTACCTCATGAATCCATGATTTCTGGGGCTTTGGGAAGGAGCCTGGTACATACAATAATACATTAGCTTCAAATGAAGGGTTAAAAACATGGAAATAAGATGACAGAGCCACAGTAACTTTTTTGGCCAAGATTTTTATCCTTTCAGTTGTGTGTTAGAAAAATATGAAAAAGTTACTAGGTTTCTATTTGCATAGATTTCTTTGGGGAAAATTTTATGTTTTAATATATTTACTCATGGATACAAATTTTGTTCATCTGTAAATATTAGTGAAAATGTAACAAAATTATAGACTCTTGGTTTAAACTCACTTAATTCTAGACCAGTACCCAGTCATGTGTGATTTGGTCCTTGCCCATCTCTCCAAGCTCATCTTCTTCCACTCCCTTTGTTCCAATTAATCTACTTTTTGTTCCTTGAAAATACTAAGTATATTACCCTCCAAGGACCCTGCTATTCTATTGTTTGCAATAATCCTCTCCATTTCTCTTCATTAAGCTCTTGATTCAAATATCAACTCTTCTGGGATTTTCTTCATGATATCAGTTACTACATAATATTATCTTATATACTTATTTCTGTTGTTTATATTCTCTTTTATCTCACTAGAATCTAAGAAGTTTCCTCAAGCAAGGTCCTTGACTCCCAGGTCTTCTACTGTATCCCCAGTTACTACAATTTGATTAAAATACACAACAGATCTAAAAAGTATTTGTTAAGGACTAAATGCCCTAACTCAGGGCAACAAACGTTTTCAAATAAGGTATAATTATATTTCATCAAGGCACAAATCATAATTACACAGTTTGAAATGTTTTGGCACAGTATATATACATAAAAATCTCCATGCAGTCAATGCCCAAATCAAGGGCAAAGACTTTTAAAACTGAAATGGAAATTATTTCTTTTAAAAAGTTCCTGTGGATGAGATATTTTGCTTTTGAAATGAAATCATGAAGAGCCCCAAGTGGTAAAATGTGATATCTTACCCACTTGATTTACATGAACATATGATAAGGAAATATACCTAGTCTTTGAGATACTGCTTGCAAATTCAAGCAAAGAAGCTAAAAGCAAAATTTTAAATAATTGTAAGTTAAAGGGGGAAAAACCTCATAAAATTAAGTTAATCTTCTCAAGTTATTTACTTTGATTATTTTTGGGTGTGGTTGGATTGAGACTTCTGAAATTTTTAAAAGCAGTATGTACCAATATGGATATGCTTCAGAAGGTCCATTACACTCAAATCTTGATTTGAAACTTCTGAAGATTGTCAAACTACAAAGAAGAAAATACTGTCTTTGATGTTCCTTCATATAGGGTAACCATATAGACCAGTTTGCCCAAGAGAATTCCTGTCTACACATAGCTGTTTCAGTGTAATTCTTAGTGGCACCCCCATTCATCCTAAAGAAGGTGTCTTTAGATGATAAATTATATGGTCACCCAACTTTTGCACACTTTTTAAAGAAAGATGAATACTGACTTTTTGGCACAATGAAACTCTTTAGCTCGCTGTCTCTTTTTAACATAGGTGATAGATTTTTATTTAAAAAGTAGTTGTATTTTCAAGAAAGAAGAGACAACACAGCAGACATTGATTGCTGCCTTGACCTCATTATGTTGATAAGGGCATTTGTGAATACAGTCTCTAAGTTAAGATAATAAACACCCCAGGTAGAAGGTTAATGACACATTTAGCATCCATGGGGTGCTGGACAGTTTTTTCCAGAAAAAAAACAGTTCAAGCTGGTAAACCTTCTGTCCTGTCCATGTAGAACAAAAATGCATCATGTTTCTACAAATGGGATATAATTCAAGAAGTGGTAAACAGTGTGCTGAAAATTCAGCAACTGGCTGACTACATTGTTTTGCTAAAGAATAACAAACTTACGATGTTGTCAAGTCGTTTTTAACAGCAATTTTCTATAATCTTTTGAGCCTCCTGCTATGACTCTGCTAATCTCAATCTTACTGCTGGCTGACACTAAAGACAGCATTATGACAGATTTATGAACTGATGAGTCATTTTCCACATTCATTCAGCTAATGAGAAAAAAAGTCATTATTTTTTAATCCCGATTATCACTCCTTTAATATAAGAAGCACATACAAATGACATTAAGCTGCTTTACCACAAAATAACCCTGTGCTAAGACTAACAGCATCTATAGGCTAAAGATGTCTGGTATAATCAAAATTGGAAAAAAACAGATTCAAAGTTTCTCACTGATTCTATTAAATCTTTTAAATGTTGGCATTAGGATCTACTGCCATTACTACAAATTAGAATTTTAATAGTTTAAATCATGTGAATTATCAGTAGCTTACACATGCCTGGGCTTTTGATTAATTAGTCAGAAAAGCATTGAACACTCACTAAGAGGGATAAACAATCTGAGATTACAGCTTGGGACATTATGAAAGAGGAGAGACGTGTCCAGTGTGATAGAAGAGGGAAGACATCAATGCAAAGGGTAGCTAAAAGTGAGGCAGTGAAGAATCAGAACTGAATAAGTGAAAGTGGCAGGACATTTGGAGAAATTCAGGAAAGACAGGGTTCCCTGTGAACTTAGAAGTGCAACTTCAAGTGCAAGCCAGATGGGGCTTAACTTTCAACTATCTTCAAATTTCTGCAACCAAGAAAAGCATGACAAGTGTAATGTTGTATTTCACTTTTGACTGGCTGTGAGCTCTTTAAAGTGGATGTGAGTTTGATGTTAGAGTTTGTGAGGAAGTCTGTGGGGCTTCAGTGCTAAAAATAATTTCTGGTTCCAGCTCTCTGTTAAATCACTGCTTGATTCTTGAATGCACTATTGAGACAAAGAGAGGGAAATTTTAGGAATTATTGTGAATAATATAAAAGGCAGTCAAGAAGGAAAGAGGGATACCTTGAATGACAATTTCAAATTTCAAATCTTGGCTATTGTAAGTCCTGCAATGAGAAATATTATTTGAAACTATCAGATTATAAAGTTAAGGAGGGTCAATCTTTGGGAGTTTAGAAGCATATAAGCAATGATACTCAAACAATGGATGCTTTAATGAAAATAATTAACTCAGTGTATTAGTTTGTTTGATAAAGATATACCAGAGACTGAGCAATTTACAAAAGAGGTTTAATGGACTTACAGCTCTGTGTGGCTGGGGAGGCCTCGCAGTCATGGCAGAAGGTGAAAGGCATGTCTCACATGGCAGCAAACAAGAGGAGAGAGCTTGTACAGAGAAGCTCCCATTTTTAAATCCATCAGATCTTGTGAGACTTACTCACTATCATGAGAAGAGCACAGGAAAGACTTGTCTCCATGATTCAATTACCTTCCGCTGAGTCCCTCCCACAATACATGGGAATTCAAGATGAGATTTGAGTGAGGACACAGTCAAACCATTTCACTCAGAAAGTCATTAATACTGTTAAAAGGCTTTCTAAATAGTAATATTTGTGTATTCATAATAACAAATTAAAAATTTTTGTCATAAGCATAATTCAATCTCATTTATTACTCAAGATCTTGTATTAAAGTTTATCTGCACCAACATCACTTTTGGGAGCAGAAAAATGCTCCCTTCTCTCCCTCGAAGATATCCACATTCTAATTCCCAGAATCTGTGAATATGTTAATTTACATACAGAATGCATTTGTGATAGGATTAAATTTAAAACCTTGAGATGAAGAGATTATCCTGGATTAAAAGGTGGGTCTAATCTAATTGCATTGATTCCTAAATCAGAGAACCTTTTCCAGTTATGAAACTGTTTTCTCTTATTAGAAGAGGGAAATGTGACTAAAACACAAGAGGGAGATGTGACTAAAAAAGAATGATCAGAGAGATGCAACAGTTCTTGGCTTTGAAGTTGGAGAAAAAGAGCCAGAGCCAAGGAATGTGTGTGTCCTTTAGGATTTGGAAAAGGCAAAAACTGGTTTCACCCTGCAGAGCCTCAAGGAGAAATCACAAGTCTTTCACCACCTTGATTTTAGCCTGGAGACATTGATGTCAAACTTCTACGGAACCATAAAATAACAAATGTACACATTTTAAGACAGTAAACTTGGGGTAATTTGTTATGACAGTGATAGAAATCGAATATATCATTTCTCATGGCAAAGAATTTGTGGTAAATTCTAAGAAAAATACTCTCTTCCCTTAAAAAGATTTACCTCTCTAATCCTCCAGATTGTAAACTGATGACTTATTATACTCTTGAGTATGTTAACGTACTTAGCAAAAGAGATTCTGCCAATCCAATTTAGATCACTTGGCCTTAAAAATTTAGGCGATTATAATGAATTATCTGGGTGGGTCTAATATAATCAATTGAGGTCTTTAAAAAAGTGAGTTTATTCTTGTTCAGTAGAAGGGAAAACAGAGAGATTGAAAATACAGGGACTCAACTCCCCATTGCTGGTTTAGAATTACGTAAGAAAGAATGTGAGTGGTCTCTAGAAGCTGAAATCAGGCTCCAGCTTACAGCAGCAAGGAAATGAGGACTTCAGTCCTAGAGCCACAAGGAAGCAAATTCTGAAAATACATGGATTTGGAAGCAGATTCTATCCCAGAGCCTATAGATAACAGCTTATCCCAGTGGTCACCTTGTTTTTGGTCTTGTGGTACTCTGAGCATACAACTTGGCAGAGCCTACCCAGACTTGGTATTCTATAATACCATGAAATAATAAATGGGAGAGAGAGATCCAAGATGGCCGATTAACAACAGCTCAGGATTGTAGCTCCCAGTGAAAGCGCAGAGAGCAAGTGGACGCCGCACTTTCAGACGAATTTTTGTTGCCCACAGACCAGGAGATTCCCGGTGGAGGAGCCACACGGGTCGCCAGCGCGACTTTTTTGGCCTGCGCGGCTATTTTGCCGGCGCCCCAGCACGGCGCTTCTCGGCGTGGAGTATACAGGACGACTCCGGCTCGGCTGGTCCCGTCCCCACAAGGAGAACAGCAATTGGAAGCGCTGAGGACTGAGAGTTT
>CAUYLG010000773.1:0-36670 GCA_963573385.1 Cacajao melanocephalus
AAGGGGAGGGGAGGGGAGGGGAAGGGGAGGGGAGGGGAGGGGAGGGAAGGGAAAGAGAGAGAGAAAGAAGCACAATAAAGAGCAACTAAAAAAGAAGCCATCATGTCTTTTATCATTTGTCTCAATTTGTCTCACATATGACATGTCATCACTTCTGCCATATTCTATTAGTCACACAGATGCAGCCTGGTACAATGTGGCAGGAGCTACACAAGGATATAAATTCCAAGAGACAAAGACATTAAGGGCCATCTCAGAGGCTGAACCACACCCTGCACCAGACCATTAAATGTTGGTGGCCGCAGGGTTCCGTCTCAGGCCTCCTGCCCTCTTCCTCTGCATTCTCTCTGGGGACAATTCCCCATTCTCACCTGTATGCCAACAATTCCCAAGTGTATATTTCCTGCCCAAACCACTCCTCTAAACTCTATATATCCACATCCAGGCTTGACATCCCCACTTAGCTGTGTGCCAGGCACTGCAAACTCAATGTTCTTACCCCCAACCGAAACTGTTCCCTACCTGAGTACCACATCTCAGCAAATGGCCCCACTATCCACTCCTTTTCTTGGAGTAGAATTTGGAATACAATCTATCGAGTGTTCAGCAGACTGCACTTTCCAAAGAGCTCTCAAATCCGCCCATATCTCTTCCTCCCACTACCACTGCCTAAGTGAACCCCACAGTCATATTTACATGAACTGCAATGGTCTCCTAACCGGTCCTCCCAAATCCACTCTGGCATCCGTCAAATGCATACCCCACGCTGCAACCAGTAGTATTTCCAGAATGCAGATTTGGCCACATGGCTCCTCTGCTTAAACCTCATCTATGGCTTTCCTTACCCTTCAGCCCCAAAGGGGAGGTCCTTAACTCAACCCTCATGGAACTGCTCAATCCAGTGACTGCTCCCCACCCAGCCCATCCTCTCCCTCCATACTCCCTTGCTACTGCCTCCAACTCAGGTCTTCCGGAGCACACTGCTCCTTCTTGCCTTCAAACTTTCCCATATGTTCCTCCCTCAGCCAGAAATCCTCTTTCCCCTCTCTTTGAAAAGTCTTAGTTACCTTTCACTTTAAATATTACGTCCTCCAGGAAACTTTCTGTGAATTCCTGAAAAAAAAAAAAAACTGAGTTCAGCTGTTTTCTATACTTTTGCAGGAACTGGCACTTATTTTTCACAACTCTCAGCAATTATTTTCACTTGCTTGTTCAATGCCTGTATCCCTGACTAGAATTTAAGCTCATGAGGAGAGGGATTATGACTGCTTCTCCCACTGCTATCTCCTCAGCACTTAATAAATACTAGTTGAATAAAAGAGGAAGTGAAGAAGAACACTGGGTGCAGAGCCACCAAGAAATCTTCAAGGATGAAAAGTATCCCTAGGATTCGGGACTTAGGAAGCCATTGGAGACCTTGGAAAGCACCGTGTCAGTGCAGATGGGGGCAGAAGCCTGAGTATATGATGTCGGTACAGACAGGAAGTCAGGGTATATGGACAACTCTTTCAAGACTATAGATAAGAAGTGGGGGCAGAGATGTGAGTGGTATCTGGAAGGAATGTGGGGTCAGGTGAGAGTGTTCTCGGGATTTGGCAGGTGCTGGGGGATTCTGACAAGCTTACAGGCTGGAGAGAAGTTACAAAACAGAGAAGAGAAGGGATGAACAATGACACAAGCCTAGGGGAAGTAGAAGGATGGAGTCTATGGCACATGTGGAAAATTGACCTTAAACAGAAGGAGGGAACCTCTGAAGCTGGAGGAAAGGAGCTGAGGATGGATGTATTAGGCCATTCTTATATTGCTATAAATGCCTGAGACTGGGTAATTTATAAATAAAAGAGGTTGTATTGGCTCATCTTCCTGAAGACTTTACAGGACACATGGTGCTGGCATCTGCTTGGCTTCTGGTGAAGCTTCAGGAAGCTTTTTCCTCATGGCCAAAGGCCAAGGAGGCACAAGCACATCACACAGTGAAAGCAGGAGCAAGAGAAAGGGAGGGGGGTGGGCGCAGTGGCTCACACCTGTAATCCCAGCACTTTGGGAGGCCAAGAGGGGTGGATCACCTGAGGTCAAGAGTTCAAGACCAGCCTGGCCAACATGGTGAAACCCTGTCTATTAAAAATACAAAAATTAGCCTGGCATGGTGGTGGGTGTCTATAATTCCAGCTACTCAGGAGGCTGAGGCAGGAGAATCATTTGAACCCAGGAGGCAGAGGTTGCAGTGATCCGAGATCATGCCAGTGCACTCCAGCCTGGAAGACAGAGTGAGACTCTCTCTCAAAAATAAAAAAAGAGAGAGAGGAAGTGGAGAAGGAGGTACCACCCACTTTTAAATGACCAGATCTTGGGAGAACTTACTATCTCAAGGACAGTACCAAGCCATGAGGGACCTCCCCCATGACACAAACATCTCCCACCAGGCCCCACCTCCGACATTAGGATTACATCTCAACCTGAGATTTGTGCAGGAACAAATATCCAAGCTATACTAATGGGTATGGATATTCACAGTTTGTGGTTGAGAGTAGAGATTGGATTTTGAGAGAGTCCATACTAAATATTAAAAAACAAGAAACATCAGTTCGAATGACTGATTCAAGGCAGAAGATGGGAAAAAAAGGAAAGAAGCAGGGATGTTTTCAGGATTATCAGCTTGAACACCTGAGTTGATGGCGGTGCTCTTGTCTGAGAGAGAGAAGGCTGAAAGAGAAGCAAGTCCAGGGATGAGAGATGATAAGATCAATATGGGCCCAGTGAGTTCCAGGTGGCTCCGGGTTGTCCAAGTGAACACGTGCATTACTCAAGTTTTTACACAGATGGAGCCTGGGGTAGCAATAGTTTTGGAAGCTGTATCAGTTCAGAAATCTGAAGAATCAAGGGAGCTCTGGGGCTCCAGATAGGGAGAACCAGGGGCCAGTCTCATTTGGACACTGCTTCCAGGAAGAACCATCTCAAAATTCAGATTCCAAAAAGAACACACCTGACTGGTCTCACTGGAAGAGTCACATGCTCGCCCCTTCACCAGGGGAGGGTAGGCATCATGACGAATGGTTCCACCAAGATTATTTCCAACCAAAGAAAGAGCAATGTGCACAGAAATCCCAAGAAGGGAGAATGGAAGTTGCTCGAGACAGCAGGGGTGTCAGCTTCTGGGGCCACAGCCGATGTAGTGATTAAAGCCATGAAGATGGGTAAGATCCTGTGAAGAGGAGGTTGAGTGACAAGAGAGAGGCAGAGGAGGAGGAACCGGAAAGATGTTTTCCTCATGTTCCCTATGTTTGCAAGAAGTGTCTTACCCTCAGAGCTCACTCGAGGCTCTGCCCTGGCACTTGAGGGCGTGGGAGACCTATTTCCCCACAGGAGCTGAAAGGGACACTGAGAATCACTGCTTGGTTTCTTTCTCAGAAGAATTTGGTTTTCATCAATCATTTTGTACCTGATATTCTTCTGTGAAGCTGCCCACAAGCCTGGGGACCTAACTTTGTTCCATCTCCCCTTTCAGGCAACTGATGAGTACCCCAGAAGATATAAGGGTCCCCTTTAGTCACCTCCAGGTATCTCCAGTCTCTCTCTCTCACACACACACACACACACACACTCACACACACACAGAGGCATCTCATTTGCAGAGCATTTATACCCATATTGCTTTGCCCCATATTGTACTTGTTGAGGAAGGCACATCTGCTTGAGGGAGGCACTGCCCTTATAGGCAGGCACTTCATGAGCGGGCAAACCATTCTCTCTAGATCTCAAGCACGGGAGGAATGAGATGGGGCAGGAGGAAAAATAGCTTGATTCTTTGGCTTCTGCCACCAGCCATTTGCCTCCTCCCCACTGCTTTGGAGTTATTTCTGAAAGATTAACCAACTGGATCAGCAGCACCCACCCCTAGGCTCATTATATCCTAGCCTGCTATGTGTGTAATCACCGAGGTGGGAAGGTGGGAGACAGACAACAAAAGATCACAGGATTGTCAGGCCTACCACAGTGTGAATCCCCACAGGTTTGGGTTTGAGTGACCACAGCATTGGGCTAGAAACCAAAGGAGAAATCATTCTTTTTAAATTCTGTTCCAGGCTGAATTCTGCCTTGGCTTGCGCTGAGTTAAGCCTGCCTCAATTTTGTTCATGTGTGTTGTCGATAAACCATGTCTGTTCCATCCCATAATACCTATAGGTGAATTTTTGAACTATTGGGTTAGCTCTTCTTCCTGGCTTCTCTGCTCTTCATTTTTAATAGAGACAGGATCTCACTCTGTCACCCAGGCTGGAGGAGTGCAGTGATATGATCACAGCTCACTGCAGCCTCAAACTCCTGGGCTCAAGTGACCCTCATGTCTCAGCCTCCCAAGCTCATTACCTCTTTGAGGCCACATTTGGTCACCACACCCATCACATTAATTCTCATTCCTCCCTCAACTCCAGCTTTGCATTACTGACAATGTATTGAGCAGGTCTTCCAAGTGCTCATCAGGGTAGACAACAGAGATCTGGGGCAACCTCCTGGCTCATCAGAACTCTACCAGCCTTTCTATTAAGTCAACTGGATCCATTCCAAATTAAAGCCTGATTCTGGACAGAGAAAATCGAAGGAAGTCAAAGAGGATCTTTGCCTTCATCTCTCTACTTTTCAAAGCCATTGCTCTATCATTGCTCAGGATATAGCCCACCCAATCTTCCTGTTGTAAAATCCCTCACCTTCCTTGGGCCTGTTGGCCTGCTATGCTCCATCCCATTGCTACTTCTTTAAATGGACCTTGCTCACCCAAGCAGGCCTATGCTCTGGAGCCCACCTTCCCCTGCTGGCCTGCTCCCCTCACATTCATCCTTGCTCATTCCTCTCTCCCTCTCAGTTCAGCTCCTGCACCTCTTAGATGGACCACTCTGTTTGGATTCAGCATCCCAGCTTGACCTTCTGGGACACAACTTGAGGATCCTGACTTCCAGCTGCTCTTGCAATAGCTCAGGTAAAAGGCCAGCTGCTCCCACCTCAGGCCACCTGCCTCTACAGTGGCCCTGTGGCTGTGCTCCTGGCTTCCCTGCTGGTGGTAGGAACCTTTCTCAGCCTTCCACTACTTCTCAACATGAGACATGACCACGGAGCAACCCATACAGCCACAGGTGGTTGTCAGATCACCAGAGCAGCAGAAGGTTGTCCAAGGTCTATTTACAGATGTCAGCTACTCCTCAGAATAATACCTCTGCCAACATTTTCTCAAGCAAAGCAAAGCAAAACCTCCCACACAGTGTGGCCTGTCCTGCCTGACAGTCCAGCCCCATCTCATCTCTAAGCGTTTGTCCAAGGGAGTGATTTAACCCATCTGCTCAACAAGGCTGCCTTCTCTGCCCCATTCTTCAGGCTCCTTCCAGTCTCTGTACCCTGACTCACACTGTCATCCCTCCCTTCTGCTCCCTTTTACATCTTATGCATCCTCCCAGACCAGCTAAGTCCAAATCAATAGCCTCCTATAAATTTTATTTAACAGCAAGGAGCAAGAAACTAAGGACTATCAATGCATATTTGAAAAGGAATCAAATACAACTTCTAAAAATGAAAGACATGCTGATTAAAATTAAAAATTGAATTGATCATTTTAATAACAGGTTAAACTAAAGGGAGAATTGTAAACTAGAAGAGAAATATGAGAAAATGTTCTATAACATAGCACAGAGATTTCTTTAAAAAAAAGAATACAGGAAATTGACAAGCATGCAGAAAAAGTGAACAGATCTAATCTACATTTGATCAGAGTTTGAGAATAAGTGAAGAGAGTACATGGAAAAGAGACAATTTGAAGAAATAATAAGTGAGAATTTTCAGAACTAATAAAAGACAACAATCTTCAGATACAAGTATTTAATAAATTCTAAATGAATTAAATCGAAAAAGAAATCTCATCTCAGTACATCATAGTGAGTCTGCAGAACAGCAAAGACAAAAGATGATCACCAATAAAAGAAGAACAAATTTTTTGGAGACAGGATCTTACTCTGTCACCCAAGCTGGAGTGCAGTGGTACAATCACAGCTCACTGCAGCCTCAACCTTCCAGGTTGAAATGATCCTCCTACCTCAGCCTTCCTGAATAGGTGGGATTACAGGTACACACCACCATACCTGACTTATTTCTCTATTTTTTGTAGAGACAAGGTCTCGCTATGTTGCCAAGCTGGTTTCAAACTCCTGGGCTCAAGCAGTCCTCCAACCTTGGCCTCCCAAAGTGCTGGAATTAAAGGTATGAGCCACTGCATGTATCCAAAGGAAGAACAATTAGACTAGTGACTTTCTTATCAACAGCAACAGTGTAACCAGAAAATGCAGAGTACCTTCAAAGTCTAAAAGAAAATAACTGTCAGCCTAGATTTATATACGGAGAAAAATTATCTTTCAAGAACAAGGAAGAAATAAAGACATTTTCAGGTAAACATTAATTGGAGAGTTTGTCACCAACAGACCCTCACTGAAGAAAAGTCTAAAGAATATAATTAAAAAGGAAAGCAGGTCCCAGAAGGAAAGTCTAAATTGCAATGGTGAGTGAAGAAAGTGGCAAATGCACAGGTTAAGTGTAAATAAACATTGAGTGTATAAAACAGCAATCATAATGTTTGTGGAACTGTTTTTAAAGACAGAACTAAAATAGCTAACAGTAATCAAACATAGGCTTGGGGGAGAGAGTTAAGGTGTTCAAGGGTCCTTGAATTTTCAGAAGGGAACAAAGTATAAATAATTTAATTAATTTATGTAATTAAACTTTTTTTTTCTTTTTTTATTGCATTTTAGGTTTTGGGGTACATGTGAAGAACATGCAAGATTGTTGCATAGGTACACACATGGCAATGTGATTTGCCGCCTTCCTCCCCATCTCCTATATCTGGCATTCTCCCCATAATTAAATAAACCTTTAACTTTAGACTTTGATATGTGAGGTATGCATGTTAAAACTCCAAAGTAGCCACTCGAAAATATGATTTTGCAACTTTCAGACTTGTAGGTATTAAATGGATTGAGAAAATATTCAATCAATCCAAAAGAAAGCAAGGAAAATAAGAAAAAGAAATACAGAAAAGGTGGGACAAATAGCACAAAATAAAATAGAAGAAAGATGTTAGGCCCCTGGTGAAGGGAGTGGAGGGTGAAGAGCAATGCTGGACTCAGCTGAGTAGAGGGAGAACAGCGGAAGGGCTACAGATGCGTACAATCATGGTGTGTCAGCCCACCCCAGTAATTTTCAAGAACCTCCCACCAATGCATCCCTCAGAAATACAATTTAAGAAAAGCATAGTACTTGTTATAAAAATGCAGAAAATGAGTGCTCAAAGTATTCCCCACGCCACTCCCAAAACATACCACCTATTCCAACCAGGGTTCTTGTGAAGATTAAATGCCATGATCTAATTTGCAAGTGCATAGATAGAAGGTGCTCTGGGCTCGTTAGTGGAAATTACATTGGGTTTCCCCTGAACTACAAGGCAGAGCTCAGCCAACTGCAGGGAATTCATCAAAAATATAACGGGCTTGGTATCAGATGCAGTGAAAGAAAAATGTCAACATGCAGCACTGCCTGGAGACACAGAAGGGACAAGAGAACAGGAACTAACAACAGTTTAAACACTCTCAGCATGCCATGGCCATCACACAACCAACCTGCTAGGGAGATACCTCTGAGCTATGAGTGAGCTTCCCACTATCTCACAGCAAGCAGGGGCCAGGGCTCCCATCAGTCGGGGAGAGGGTGAGAGCTAAGTCAATGCCTTTAGAAGCTCCTTCCTCTGTAGTTCAGGGAACATGACTCACTTTTGGGCCAGATGGTGGTTGGTGACCCAATCTCCAGCAAGGACAACCAAGAATTGCTGGCACAGGTGAGGTCAGGGCAGGTGATCAAGTTAACAGCTCAGGTTACAGTAATACCAGCCTGTGGGTCCTACCCCTGCCCTTTGGCAGCTCAGACAATTAGCACTCAGGCTTAGGATGGATTTCAAAACTGCAAAGGCTTGCTAAGTAGCTTTGTCTCCCTGTTTGGTATCCCACCCTGGCCTGGGAACAGCTCTCTTTTTGTGCTCAGGAAATTCTGCCTGGCCCTCAGACTTGGTGGTAGAAGCTGAGCACCTTTAGAAAAAGTGCTATGCTCAGAGCAGTGTTTGCTCTGACAAATTGCTTAATTATATTGAGCAGTTGTTTTCACTTAACATCCTGTTAAGTGAGCAGGAGGGGTGGGGCTCTTTTGGTGACCTGGGCCAGAACCACGTGAGAGGAATGACTCCGTGGCCAGAAATTATAAAACAGTGCATAGAGGAGTGAGTTGGAGGTAACGAATGTGAACAGTGGGGTTAACAACAAACTCTTCTGAGTATGGCTGTGAAGTGGAGTAACTGAGGGGCACCAAGGACCCAGGGAAGGCTTCTCTACTTTAAAAATGGGGAGACCTGAGCATTTTTACATGCTGAAAGGAATAAGGTGGTGAGTGTGGGACAGAGGTGGAAATAAGAGATGGATCCAGGTCCCAACATGCAGGAAAACAGAAAAACATCGGTGCGAAACTGGCCGGTGCGAAACTGGCCACTCCTCACCTACCCCACTCGCCTGCCTCTGCTCCCAGATGGAGCATCCTCAGATGCACCTGGGAGCAGAAGCAGGCGAGTGGGGTAGGTGAGGACTGGCTCTGAGGATGCTCCTCAGGGCAGGAGACAGGCCTTGGGAAGAAGAGAGGCTGCCCTGAGTGGGAGAGGTGAGTAGGAAATGGTGGCAAGCTGGAGAAGCGTAGGGACAATCAGGAAAGGGGATGCAGAGCAGAGTAGGGCCTGAGGGCCGGCCATACCCAGGGGAAGAGAAGCCACCTTTAGCAGGTAGGCAGAGCCTGTGAGGACTCCAGTTTTCCCAGACCAAACCAAGGGTCAGGCTGCTGATTCTCATGGCCCAATAACAAGATGCAGGTGAACTGGAAAAGAAGGGAGTTTATTTCTGTAACTGGATACAGGGAAAAGGCTAGGAAAATATCGCCAGACCAACTCAAAATTACAAAGGTTTCCAGAGCTTGTAGACCTTCTAAGCTCTATGTCTGCGTGTAAGTGTGCATTCATCTAAAGACGAATTAAGTGATTAACTTCTAATCTATAACTGAGATCTGAGTCCTGAAGACCTTCCTCTGGAGCCTCAGTAAATTTACTTAATCTAAATGGGAGCCGGGTGCGGTGATTCACGCCTGTAATCCCAGCCATTTGGGAGGCTGAGGCAGGCGGATCACAAGGTCAGGGGTTCGAGACCAGCCTGACCCACATAAGGAAACCCCGTCTCTACTTAAAAATACAAAAAGTAGCTGGGCGTGGTGGCACACACCTATAATCCCAGCTACTTGGGAGGCTGAGGCGGGAGAATCGCTTGAACCCGGGAGGCAGAGGTTGCGATGCGCTGAGAGCACACCATTGCACTCCAGCCTGGGCGACAGATCGAGATTCCATCTCAAAAAAAAAAAAATCAAAATGGGTCCAGGTGCCAGGTTGATTACCCTTATCATGTCTCCTGTTAATTCATGGAGGTTTGGGGAGTTCCGTCAGTCCCTAGTAAAGCTTATTTGTGGAGGTCTGGGGAGTTCTTTCAGATCCCCACTAAAACTTGTTTAATCCTAAATGGGTCCTGTTAAGAATTCCTTCGTTATCTTGTCACACTTCAAGGCCCAGGAAAGACCTAGGCAAAACTCTTGGTGGGCTTTTTTTACCTTCCAGTCTTTGTATGAGGGCACTGGCTCTATCAGCTTTTGATATTTAACTTAACCACTCAGTCAGTGCTGAAACAGTTGTCATGGAGGCCTGCCTGCTCAGCTGTTAGTGAGACTGAGACCTGGCCAGCCGCAATTGCAACCTGGATGGAAAGCTCAGCCCAGCAGCCAGTGCTGGGGAGTCTGAGCCTCCATCAGGGGCTCCCTTTCATCCTTCAAGGCCCAGCCTGAGAAGCCTTCCCAGTCTACCTCCACCCAAAGCAGAGTGAACCCCTCTCTCCTGAGAGCCCCCACAGCCCACTCTTGATCATTACAATCCCTACAATAATGCCTGGACCACCAGGTTATTTCGATATGTTGACTTTTTTTTTTTTCACTTTAACCATCATAACACACTCTCCATAGGCAGGAATTGTCATCCTCATTTTACCAAAGGGGGAAACTGAGCCTCAAAGAGGTTAAAGACAGTTGCCCAAGGCAACTCAGCCAGGACTTACCTGGGTGACCTCAGCCACAAAGCCCATCCTTTCCGCTTTACCACTGTGTTAGAACCACATACGAATGGAGTCCAGTCCCTCTCTGCCAGCAGACCCAGAATGGTACTTATGGGGAGTATTTGTGGAGGAGACTCTAGAAACTAGTCCAATCCTTTCATTATATAGATAAGAATATCTATAATATGCTGATAATATCTATCACAGGTAAGCAAATTGAGGCTCCAGATAAGGGAAGGGACTTGCCAGGGTCACACAGCAAATCAATACTGGTGCAGGGTTAGAACCCGAATCTCCTGACTCAGACCAGAGCTAGACCCATAAAACCTAGAATGAAGTTTTAATCCCCTCCCTGGGGCCAAACCCTTGTAGCTGCCTAATTTTTTGCCCACTAGTCCTATTATAGTCTATATTCCTTGACCTTTGGGTCAGAAAGACTCCAGGGCCTGAGAACACTACCAATCCCCTCTTTCTTGCTCCCTCTGCCAAAGGAATTCACCCCAGGAAGCAAATCAGCCACCCGACCCAGGCAGGTCTGGGCTGAGGCTTGACCTACAGCTCAAAGATTAGGCTGGGGTCTACCCTGGGGCACTTTAGAGAAGACACAGATTAGAAACATCTGTAGGAACACAGAGAGAGACGCTTGGTTCCGCAAAGGGCTTGGACATGATTTGGGAAGGTAGCTCCAAACCAAGACCTAAAGAATGAGTAAGAGATAGATAGAGAGGGGCTTGAAGGTATTTCTGGTGAACACAACAGCAAGAGCAGAGGCTTGGGAGTAGAAAACAGAAGAGGGTATTCAGAAGCCCGCAAGCTCAGGGTGGCTGTAAAGAAAGTGCTGTTAGATGCAGGGTTCAGAAGTAGAGGGGAAGGAGAGAGCATGCCAGGCTGAACAAAGCCACAAATTCTTCCCACACGAGGAAGACAATGGCACTGGGCACTTCAGGTGGGGAAAATGGAATGAGCAAATAGCAGAAGAGAGCGGAGAGAGGAAAGTGTTTGGATCAGGGCACTGCCCTGCCTAGAAAGCTTCTACGGGTTCATACCTCTTACTCTTCGGATGAAAGCCAAACCCTTTACCCCCAGGCCCAACACAAGCTGACTCCTGAAGGCTGCCCTCATGCCCCCTCATCTGCTGCTCATCATGCCCAGGGCAACCCCTGCTTAGAATACTCTCCCCAGCTCAAATGTCCCTTCCTCACTTCCGTAGTTCACCCTCGCAAACAGTCTCTCCCTAGTCTCTGCCCCCAAGTCCCTGGTGCCAGCCCCCACCATAGCTCTTATTACACTGTTTTATAATTACATAACAGGAAGGGGGACTGTGTCATTTTTAAACAGTCACCTGCAATCTGGGCCAATTGGCCTAGGAAGAAGGTGGAATTAATCTTAGGAATAGAATGTTCTTTTGCTCAGAGAAAAACAATAAGAAGTAAATCTTGAAATAAAATGTCCTTAGCCAAAGGTTAAATGTGAGAAGAGCAGATTAAAGAGACTTTAAATCACTGCATAAGATGTTTGCTTCCTGGTGCTCCCCAATATATCTATGCTTCACTCTCCCCGTCCCTTCTCTTCCCTTCCCTTCCCAATCGCTGCTTCAGCAGCTGGGAGTGAGGTTCTTTACAGAGTTAAATTCTTGATTTAAAGATTCAAAAGCCACCAGGTGCAGTGGCTCACACCTATAATCTCAGCACTTTGGGAAGCCAAGGTGAGTGGATCACCTGAGATTAACAGTTATAGACCAGCCTGACCAACATGGAGAAACCCTATCTCTGCTAAAAAATACAAAATTAGCCGGGCATTGTAGTGCGTGACTATAATCCCAGCTACTTGAGAAGCTGAGACAGGACAATTGTTTGGACCTGGGAAGATTGCGGTGAGCCAAGATTGCACCATTGCACTCCAGCCTGGGCAACAAGAGTGAAACTCCACGTGAAAGAAAAGAAAATAAATAAAGGATTCAAAAGGCAAGACTTTGAGTTGCAAAAGCCCAGGCTTTTGAACTTCAGACACCTAAGCCCTGAAGGATTTGGAGTATGAATTCTACAACAAAAATAGAAGATTTGGAGAACTACCTAATGGGTTGGAGGCATTTTCCCACGGCTGAAACCAGGACTGAACTGAGTGGGGGCAGCCAGGGAAAGAGAAAAAGCCAGAATGAAGACAAAATGAAGATGGATGAGTCCCTGGAAAAGGTTCTTGTGTTACTTCTGCGAGAAACTCACAGAGTTAAAAGGACACATGCCCTTTCTGAGTTGACCCAGGAAAGCTGCAAAGCCCATCACCACTCTGTGAAGGTAGAATAGAAGGGGCTGCACAGTGCTCCTAGGCTGATGATCCTAACAACCAAATGGCAGGGGAGAAAAAGAGTGCTGTGTGCACTCAGGTGAGGTTCAGGGATAGCTGGCAGAGTTGGGCCCGGAGAGCCTTCTGGTTGGAAATGAGGGGGTGACACAGGAACTATCCCCATGAATTGACAACTAAGGGTGAGAAAGAACCATATACAGTTCAGGGCATCCCCTTGAGAATAGACACCTGAAACCCAGTCTCACCAGTGTTGTCATAACTCCTAGAACTTAACACTAGCCTGGTGCTATCTTGTGAATGTTTGTGTCCTCCAAAATTCATGTGTTGAAACCTAATCATCATCAATCACGTGATGGTATTACAAGGTGGGGCCTTTGGGGAGACGATTAGGTCATGAGGGTAGAGCCCTCATGAAAGACATCAGTGTCCTAGAGAGCTCCAAGAAAGTGCCCTCACTCCTTCCTCCATGTGAGGACAAGTGAGAAGGCACCATCAGGAATTAGGCCCACATCAGACACCAAGTCTGCTGGCACCTTGATTTGGACTTCCCATCCTCCAGAACTGGGAGAAATAAATTTCTGCTGTTTATCAGCTACCCAATTTATGGTAGTTTATTGTTAGAGCAGCCCAAATGGACTAAGACAATTGGAAAGAAAGAGTAGGGAAACCCTAAAGCAACTGAATTTTTTTCTGTCACCTATAGGAAGGGAGCTGGGAAAAGAAATTAAGTTTAAATGTGGAGAGATAACATTTCATTTCTTACAGTCCTAAGTTTATGGACTAAGAATCTAATGTTGGAAGGCTCTGCATATGAAAATAAGAATGCAACTGGGGAAGGACAGCAGGGAGGCGGGGAGGATGGGGAGGGATAACACCGGGAGAAATTCCTGATGTAGATGACGGGGGTGGGGGATGGAGACAGCAAACCACCTTGGTATGTATGTACCTATGCAACAATCATGCAGGATGCAGGTTGTGCACATGTACCCCAGAGCCCAAAGTATAATTTTAAAAAGGAGAAAATAAAAAGAATTAATGCAACTGACAAAAAAGAAGAGGATTGAGGAGAATGGGCAAAAGAAGGGCCCAAGATGATAGCAGAAAGCTGCCGCCCAAGGGTGGACAGGACCTGCAAGAATTCCCTGTGATGCAGAGTGCCTATGAATTTTCATTCAAGTTAAGAGTAATACTCAAATGACCAGGTGAGGAGGGACAGTGGGGGGTGGGGAGTTGGGGAGGGACAACTGGGGAGAAATGCCAGATATAGGTGATGGGGAGGAAGGCAGCAAGTCACACTGCCATGTGTGTACCTATGCAACAATCTTACATGTTTTTCACATGTACCCCAAAACCTAAAATGCAAGTAAAAAAATAAATAAAAGAGTAATACTCAAATTTAAATTCTCATTCATTCTGACCTTTGCTGCAACCCCCACCCCACTATGGCCTCAGATATTCAATATCATCCACTGTATACATTCACCTTTCATTGATGATGCTTTGCCAGAGCAAAAAAGTGGGGAAATGATGTGTATGGAACCAACAGGAAAAGACTCCCAGGGTGTAGAGAGGTTGCAGTTAGATGGTGGCTGGGGTTGTAGTCGTCTCAAAGGTTCCCTCGCTTACATGTAACTCACATGTTACCTGTGTCAGCTGCGGCCATTGGCCAGAACACCTACACAAGGCTTCCCCATGTGGCCTGGGCTTCCTTACAGCATGGCAGCTGGGTTTCAAAGCAAGCATCCAAAGAGAGAGAACCTATAGATGTTAAATTATCTTTTTTGACGACCTAACCCCAAGAATCAAGCAGCATCACTTCCTCTTCCTTCCATTTATTAGAAGCAGACTATGAGATCCAGCCCACATTCAAGGGGAGGAGAATTAAACTCCACCTCTTAATAGAAAGGGTATCAAAGAATGTGCAGACATGTTTAAAACTACTACAAAAGCCAAGAGATCACCAGGAGAAGTATAAGCCTCTGAGAATCTCTGAAAATGTTGATGATGAGGGTTGTGCTATTTTCCCACCATATGTGGAACTAGGTCCCAGATGATTCTATTTAAGTAGCAAAGGGCAGAGTGACCCCAGAGGTGGGAAGTCTCTGGCAAACCCAAGACAGCAATACCGTTTTGCCTGCCTGATGCTCTCAGCACACAGTGAACTCACTACTCTATGCCCCAGGCATTTGACTGTGTGGGTGATGGAGTAACACAGGGCAGCTGGAACTCTTCAGGGTTTCTGTTTCCACAGGGTGTGCTTGCTTCAATCTAACAAGTGTGTAAAATCTGTGATGCTTGAGGGAGCATCACTACGAGAAAGGATACAGCAATTTGCAGACTTGGGAATGAGTGTCTGGAATTGGCATTGGGACTGACTAGAGCTCTGCCAGACACACCCAGAAGTGGGTGATGGTTTCTTCAGTGATCAAAACTCTCAAACTAAGCCAGGCAGTTAAAATTAGCTCAGATGGATTGGGAAATGGGTCCTTCTACAACATGGTTAGTGCCTAATAATAAAACGATCATACCATACATAGTACAAACGTGTGTGTGAGTGGGAGAGGACACAATAAGGGCAGAAAATGTGAATTCAATTCTGCCAAAAGAAGACCCCCAAATAAAGCCTGGGGCTTGGTAATTCCAGCTGCCTGTGAGGACCCTCCCTCAGGAAGATACTGAGGTTTCCAACAGTAAATCATTCATCTTCTTCCCAGCAGCAAGTGCAGAAGAGGAGGAATTACTTTTGCTTAATCAGTGCTCTCCACTTCACCAAAAAGATAGAAGCCATGGAACATACAGGTATTACTCACCTTCTTCTGTCTCCAACCTCACCTTGTCCCTCTCCCTCTCCTCTCCTGATAAATGACAGCAACTGAGAATGAGTAATGCAAGAGACCAGGAACTGCACAGAGCTTTTATAAAGACTTGTACGCAGACTTTTGGTGAGGGAAGTGATTGAGGAAGGAGGGAGGAGGGAATAGACCTCACAGCTTATACTAAGGCAGAATTCAAAGACAGGATCGCACTTGGGTTATGGCAGGATAAGGAGGTTGAGAAGAGGTGAGCCCTAATTATAGGATGGGTTCTGGAGGAAGGAGGAGCCTGATCAGCAGGGACACTGAGGCTAGTTCTTTCTTCATGCATGTTTGCAAAGTTTTCCCATCACTCTGGAGGAGATTGGAGCAGCAGGAACCCAAAGCCACGGGCCTGGGCAGTAAAGCCATCTGAGGTCAAGTTCACCCACTAAGCTACTACTGTGTGCCAGCCCAGCATGAGGGCTGGAAACATGCAGGTATCTCAGATATGATCCCTGCCCTCCAGTAGCTCACAGATGAGTGGAAAAGAAAGACACAGAACAGATCAAGGCAGTTATGCATTTTTGATGCTGGGATCAAGGGGAGTAGAGTGGAGGAGAAATTTGTTCCAACTGGGATGGAAAACAAAATCATGGAAGCCTTCCCAGAAGAGGGGACATTAGAAACATATCTGGAAAGATAAAGGAGCACTCCGTAGCAGGGGACATAATGTGGGTGGGCAAGGCTATCGAGGCAGAGGACAGCCAGCCAGTTGTTGGATAAAGCTGGGGTAGTGGGCATGAGGATGAGGCAGGCTGAGGGAGGAGGCTGGAGAGGCAGCCAGCCCCAGGTCATCCCTGGCTTTGCAGGGATGGAGCAGGGTTGGGGCTTTACCCTACAGGCCATGGGGAGCACCAGAAGGTTTTAAGGGAATTAAGGAATTGGCAGTAAGGTCCACTCTAGCTACTATGTGGGGATCGATGTGAGGAGTTAGATCCTCATTAGTATAATTATTATGGGGATATTAATTTATGCAGGTAGACCAGAGGGTGGGAGATCAGTGAGGAAGGCTGGCAAGAGATGATGGAGGTTTATATTAGGGTAGTGGCCATGGAGGAGCACTTGGATGCAGGGGTTTGGGGGAGCAGAGGGAGCAGCAGCAAGACCAGGATAATTAACAAGGTCAGAGACCAGAGGTCTGGATTCAGCCCAGTCCAGTGTTCCATCCTCTGGCCCCATGCACCTGCTGTCTGTCCCAGCTTTGGATGGAAAAGAAGTATTAGAGGGAGGTGCAGAAAAAAAGAAGAAGGTACAAGACACTGAGCAGTGACACAATCAGGAGGTAGGAGGCCGAGAGCAGCATGAGCTCTTCCTTGAGCTAGGGAGCTGCTCTCAGCCCTGTGTGGCATCAACCTGGAGAAGTAGGATGTCTAAGAGGGAAGAGGACCCTTCCCTGACTTCTTTGAACACACATTTGCCCTAGGCCTGCTAAGAGAGTTGGAACCAGCAGACCTGGTTCAAATCTCAGGCAAACCAGTTACCGACTCTATGGCTTCAGGCAAGTGACTAAATCTCTGAGCCAGTCTCCCCATCTGGAAAATAGAGATGGCCATCCCTGCCATGGAGAGCTGCTTTAAGGATTATAAATAATATATATTATAGTAATTGGGCACATAGTGAGTGTGCAGTAAATGGCAGTCAGTAGTATTTGCCTAGAACGCTGCTGAGGCTCTGATCACATACTGTGAGGGTGAACCCCAACAGTCCTAGGCTTTAGAAAGTTCTGTGTTTCCATGCTTCCCTCTGCTGGTCAAAAGAGGTAGGCTCCACTGAGGAGACAAATGCAGGATGCTAAGACCAGACATAGCTCCCTGCCCTCTACTTAGACTAGGAATCCTCTTAACATCGAGCATCTCCCAGCAGGAGGACATAGCCTCAAGGTGGATCCTTCCAGAGGCAGCAGATGTGGCAGCATATAGACCACCAGCTACCTACCAACAGTGTGAAGTTGGATGCACCACTTCACCTCTCTGAGAATTTGTTTCCTTGGCTATAAAATAGGGTGATAATCTCTGACATGTTTCACAGTGTTGCTGTGAATCCCAAATGAGATATGTCTATGGAACTTTTTAGAAAATCTGAGCTACCCATCAATGTTAGTGATCAAGCACTTTCTGATGTCCCTTCCCCACCATGCTAGGCACTCATGCTGGCTTGGTATGTGCTCACAAGCACCCAGCATAAGCACATGGCGTGGTGGGGAAGGGGCATCAGAAGTATCAGAAGCTGCCCCCATCCTTGAGGAGCTCCAATCCAGTCAGGGAGACAAGTCATGCTTCAGGCAGGTATTGATGCTATGGGATGGGGACTCTGTATGCCCAAAGGAAACAAGAAACTGATATTTTGTCAGCCTGTTCTCAGGCCCCCAGTTTTTCATCCCTAAAAGTATAGAGGCTGAAGCCAGGTACAGAATGACCAACAGATGTCCAACCACTGCATATATTGGTATAATCCTCCTTTCTGCCCCTCAAGGCCACCTTCCCCAAAGCAGTGAACAGGGAAATGTAGAAAGGGGTCGCCAGAGTCCATTGGCTAAAACCATAGCTGTCTCCAGGTATAGATACCACCTCATATTGGGGTAAGACTCTCAAGAGACTGTTGTACATTATAATACCTTCTCGCCAGATTTCCTGGGACAACTCCTAATGGGCTGGACAATTACCCTCACCTCCAAAGCTTTATTTTGACTTTACCTCACTAACCTTGTTAGATCACCCTAGGTGAGCTTTCACCAAGGAAACTTACCCTGGCTTCCTAAACCTATAGAAATTCCTGAGGATATGGGTATGGACAATTACAGGAATAGAGAGAGGTTCATATAGTCAAACAGGAATAAACTGGCAGGGAAACCGATATATACTTTGCCCTTCCTTAGAATTTAAAAGCGGGGGAAAAAATTGGTTTTGTCTCACAAGGAAAACTTATAAATAAGCATTTTCCAAAATGAACTATTCAAAATGCTGGTTTCTTGCTAGATGTCAATAAATTTTCCTTGAGAAAGGGGCTCCATGATCAATTAAACTTGGGAAACTGAGTAAAAACAAACAAATTTTGCTGCAAGATGTGTCAGAGCCTTCATTATTTAATGTTATTAGGAATCCTCAAACAGAATAGAGTGTAGTATATGCAGGATTCCTTAGGTTTATTTGATGAACGAACTGCTTATTCAAGGCACTCTTATTAACATCTATGGGACTCGATGAATTTCATGAAGTTAAATGCTGATCTTTATTGTGGTTCCCTTCATGCCCTGGCTTCCAGCGAGCTCAATGTTAACCATGGTGCTTACATGGCAGGAAGCATGTAGCTCAGGTCTGAGATGGAATTATCTCCCCTAGTAATAGTTCAGGATTCCTGGACAAGACGTACCTATTATTCCATAGCATTATAGGACAGATGTTGCTACAGAGAGTATAACATTTCCTCCCACCCCTAACCACCCTTAGGCTCTATTCCAGGCTCATTAATGTGACCCCCTGAATCTTAGGTCTGGTTATTCCCAGCCCCTTCAGTGTGCAGCACAAGACTAGGAGCCAAAGACTATCCCTTGAAGGACTGTCTCTTGGGAATTCTCAAGGTGAAGGCTGACAGACCATCTGCTGCCAACTCTGGGGAAGTCGCTAGGGTAGGTGGTGACCCCATAATCCCTGAGGAATCAGAGCTGCCTGGTCATTCCTTGTACCCAAAGAAAAGTCTTAGTCCACCTCCAAAATTGCCTGAATTGATAAAGGCTGTCCCAGAACAGCAGCCACTGTGATGACCCTGCTGTACTGTGAACCCCTAGCATATCACTGCCCCCAAGGACAACTGGAGGGCCCCGGAATGTAAAATGGACCTCACAGTGTTGCAGGAGAGACCGCTGGGACTTTCTGAATTAACCAAAACCAGAAGCCTTGTGCTCAAACCTCTCCAGGGAAAGAAAAAAACCCCGAGATCTTCCTAATCCCCCTGAAGACTCAGGAAGGAACCTTGATTCTTCCTCCTACCCATTCAATCATTTATTCACTGGGGAAGCAGTACAGGATAGTGATTAAGATAAAAGTATTAGGAGTTAAATCTGAGTTCAAATCCAAGCTTTTCCTCTTTTTACCTACTCTGGTAAGCTGCTAAGCTTCTCTGAATCTCAGTTTGCTCATTTCAAAAAAGAGATAATAAACTGGGCGTGGTGGCTTACACCTGTAATCCCAGTACTTTAGGAGGCTGAGGAAGGAGAATTGTTTGAGCCCAGCAGGTCAAGACTGCAGTGAACCATGATCATGCCACTGCACTCCAGCCTGAGTGACAGAGCAAGACCTTGTCTCTCGAAGAAAAAGAAAAAGAGAGATAATAATTGTACCCATCTTATAGTGTTGTTAGGAAGATTAAATGAAATTATTTATATAAAATGTACTGTGGTATAATGAGACGTTTAATTTCAAAAATAAATAAATAGACCACATCTGTGGCATGGTGAAATAAAATAAATAAATAAAAATTAAAAATAAATTGTTTATGTAACATACATGGCACAGTGCTCAATAAGTGGCTATTATTCCCAAGCATTCACTCTGGGCCAAGATTTATTGAGTACTGTAGATTCAGAGACCAATCAATCTATGTCCTCAAAGAATTATCAAGCTAGTCAAGGAGATAGGCAAGTGATCAGACAATAATTATACAGAACTATCAGTGCTGTGGCTGAGGGAAGCCCAGGGGCTTAGAGAGCACAAAGAAAAAACTTCAGCCCTAATAAATGAAAAAGGCTTTCGGGCACAAATGACTGGAAAGGGAGCGATAAGTCTGTCACTATGTACAAAGAATATAATTGTCTGCATAAGATGAAACAAAACAAATCCATAGACAAATTATTAGAACTATTCGGACAGTATAGCAAGGCAACTGGATGGAGGGTTAATATACAGAGGTCAGTGCAGTTCTAGACACCAGCAACAAAAAAATTACTGTAGAAAACAATATTTAAAAGATACCATCTCTAATAGCAACAAAATTATAAGGTATTGAGGCATAAATGTAACACAAAGTTGTGTAGGATCTATGTACAAAGAAGTATAACACATTACTGAGAGATATCTTCTCAATCAAGTGATTAAAGCTAACATCACCAATATTTAGACAAGTGACATTGTATGCCCTCAGATGTGATACACGTCACTGATCTATAGTATCATTCCTGCCAAAAAAAGGTTTACCCTAAATCTATCATGAGGAAACAATCATACAACAATTTTTAAGTAATTGCTTTATTTTTATTGACATGACTGATTGCTATTCTCTGCACTTAATTAAACTGATTGTGATGACTTTTCATTTGTTTACATATGGTGTTTCAGTCTTCTCAGGTGAAAGCAGTGAGAAAATCATGAGTGAGGAGAAGCACTTATCCACCATATGCTATTTCATTAGAAGTGTTACTGGTAGTCCACAAAATAACTTATCCCCATAGGCTTCTCAAGACTTCTCAATCCTCTCCACCCCAAAGTGCAAAACCGCATCAGGGAGAAGTACAGAAAAACAGCCAATTCGCCCTCACTTCAACATGATTCCTTTTTTTGAGACTGAGTTTCTTCACTCTGGTTGCCCATGCTGGAATGCAATGGCATGATCTTGGCTCACTGCAACCTCCACCTCATGGGTTCAAGTGATTCTCCTGCCTCAGCTTCCAAGTAGTTGGGATTACAGGCATGCACCACCACGCCCTGCTAATTTTGTATCTTTAATAGAGGCGGGGTTTCACCATGTTGGCCAGGCTGGTCTCTAACTTTTGACCTTGAGTGATCCACCCACCTTGGCCTCCCAGAGTGCTGGGATTACAGATGTGAGCCACTGCACCGGGCCTCAACATGATTTTAAATGCAACATGCCACTGTCTCACTACCAAAAATCTGCACACCTTAAAAACCCTAAAGTCAGGAATAATATCAACATGCCATTTATTTTTGTCATTTTGAACTAAAAGCACAGCTGCAAACAAGCTTGCTCTGGGACTAACTTTAGCTTGGGAAACATCAACTATCTGCACTAAGGGACTTGATCTATTTCCAGGGGAACATCCATGGAAGGTCAGCTTAATACCTAATTTCAGGTTGTTTTCTACTTGTAACTCAATCCAGTGTCTAGTTATAACAAAGAGTCAAACAATGCTTTAAATTTGGTATACATTCATGGATTTTTTTCCTCTTTTAAAAGGAAAAGGAAGGATAGGGAAAAGGTAAATGTGACACGTTCTGCTTAGAAAAAGTAATGCCTTATAAAATTTTAACTAATTCAACAATTTAGGGCGGTCAGCTGCAGTAAACCTTTTATTTCTTAAAAATGCTACTTCTGCCAACAGAATTTCATGTTCTCTTCTTTACAGACAGGAACTTCTTGACGGTAATTCTATTTGCCCTTCTGGCCAGTTCCTACATCTCCATTTCATCATGATTTTTTGGTTAACAATTCTATATATTCATCAGTGATGCTCCCATCAAACATTTGGAATTTCCCTCCCTTTTCAGCTTCTAATACAGCAGGAGATTTAGAAAATTTTTGCATCAAATCCTTCATAGTGAAGATGCTGTACAGCTGCTCTACAGTTGTGTCAAACTGTTCCCTCATGGGAAGAGTCACAGTGGGAGTTCTTACACCCAGTGCCACTCGAGATGAGGCCTGAACCTGCAAGATATTCTCACTCCATTTTATGTTAACAGTCAATTCCTGGCCAGACACAGTGGCTCATGCCTATAATCCTAGCACTTTGGGAGGCCGAGGTTGGTGGATCACTTGAGGCCAGGAGTTCAAGACCAGCTTGGCCAACATGGTGAAACCCCATCTCTATTTAAAAAAAAAAAAAAAAAAAAAAAAAACAGTCAATTCCTAGGTTGCCATAATTTTCATTGGTAAAGCCATTCCCATTGTAAATTTTGTTTTAAGTGCCTTCTGGTAATCTCCGAGGACCTCCTCCCTAACCTTGGCAGTGCCTGCAGTTTTCATAAGATCCTGCAGTATATCCCCATCTCCTTTCTTTTTACTCACGTTCACCTCAGTATCATCTACTTCATTGTCTTCAGAAAGATTGGATATTTCAGTCAATCCCTTGTGCTTCACATCAGATTCTTTATTGATACCTTTCCAGCCCAGTTTGATGTTCCACTAATAGAAAAAAATCAGCTTTCCTTTGCAGCTGCTGCAAGAAGCCTCACCTTCCACCTGCTTCAGCTCACTGATTTCTCAGCAGCCAGCTTCATCCTCAACGATGCCCACCAGGAGCTCCTGGAGCTTCCCTTTGGACCAGCTGGTCGCATTCACTCAGTGCCAGCTGTTCAGGCTGGTCTCATCCTCCCACTCCTCCACCATCCAGTGTGGGTTCCGCAGCCCCACTTGACCATGGCTATGCAGGCTGGCCAATCATATAACAATTGCTGGTGGAATTATAAATTAGCCCAACCAATTACCAATTGAGTCAATCATACAACAATTGCTGGTGAGATTGTAAATTGGCCCAACCCTTTTGAATCCAAATTTTAGGACATTGGGCAAACAACTGGCCTGTACTTCCAAGAATATCTTAAAAGAAAAAATTCACATGCGTTAATAACAAGCTAGAGAACTATTCCAGATTAAGGGAGAAAAAAGAGACAAGGCAGCAAACACAATCTGAGGTCTTTAATTGGATCCTGATCTGTTAAATAATTAGCTGTGAAGGACATCAGAGGGATAGGTAGAGAGTTTTTAATATGGATCATATATTAGAGAATAACAATGTATCAGTATTAAATCTCCTCAGTGTGGTAATTATGTTGTATTCATTCAGAAGGATGTCCTTATTTGGCAGGGGGAAATTTCATAATTTAGGAGAAAATTAACCTCAAAGAGGTTAGAATAAAAGCATATTAATACTTACATAAACATAGACAGCTGGGGCAAATGTGGCAAGAGTAATAGGTATTGATTTACTGCTCTTGTGAATATTCTGTAGCCCTGACAATTTCTACAAAATAAACCGTTCAGAAAAAAACTTTACTGAAAGATATTAAAGAACATCTAAACAAATGAAGTAACATTTATCTCATGTTCATAAATAGAAATACTCAATATAGTTAAAAGATTAATTTTAGATTGACCGCAACCCCAATTAAAGTCTCCAAGGGCTTTTAATAAAAACTAAAAATATACATCGGGTATATATTTTTAATCAAAAATATTATGATATAAATTTCAGGATGATGTTTACCTGGGAATGGAAAAGGGTGATGAATGCCTAAATGTAAATTATTGTTGTTGATGTTACTTCTTGGATTGAGTTGGGTTGTGAGTTGGACTGTGGGTGTGGGTGTGAAGAGAGGGAAGAGAGAGAGGAAGAGAAGAAAAAGAAAGAAAAGGGAGGGAGGGAGGAAAAAGAAAGGAGGAAAAGGGGGAAGGAGGAATGAAGGGGAAGAGGTCTATGCAAGAACCAAGGATGACAGTGTCAAGAGCCAAGATTATAAATCAGCTGATTTTGTGCATAGTGTCAAGGAAAAGAGGAGGAAGAAAAGGAAGAGACACTTAAGCAGCCTAAGAGAAATTAGGGAAGGCTTTCTGGAGCCAGGTACAGGCATATCTTGTTTTACTGTACTTCACTTTATTGCACTCCACAGACACTGAGTATTTTTTTTAATTGAACGTTTGTGGCAACCCTGCAACAAGCAAGTCTATCTGTGCTATTTTTTCAACAAAGCGTGCTCATTCTGTGTCTCTGTGTCACAGTTCTGTAATTTCGCAATATTTCAAACTTTTTTATTATTATATCTGTTATGGTGATCTGTGATCTTTGATGTTACCATTGTAATTGTTTTAGGGAGCCATCAACCACACCCATATAAGATGGCAAACTTAATCGATAAATATTGTGTGTGTTCTTACCACTCCACTGACTAGCCACGCATCTCTGTCCTCCTCCTTGAGCCTCTCTATTCCATGAACACAATAATATTGAATAGACCAATTAATAATCCTAGGCCAGACGCGGTGGCTCACACCAGTAGCCCCAGCACTTTGGGAGGCCAAGGCAGGTGGATCACTTGAGGTTAGGAGTTCAAGATCAGCCTGGCCAGCATGGTGAAACCCCATCTCTACCAATAAATATAAAAATTAGCTGGGCATGGTGGTGCACACCTGTAATCCCAGCTACTGGGGAGGCTGAGGCACAAGAATCACTTGAACTCAGGAGGCAGAGGTTGCAGTGAGCCAAGATCACGCCACTGCACTCCAGCCTGGGCGACAGAGTGAAACTGTGTCTCAAAAAATAATAATAATCCTACATAGGCAATAATCTTTGCCTATCTTTGCCTCTAAGTGTTCAAGTGAAAGAGTCAGCGTCACACATCTCTCACTTTAAATCAAAAGCTATAAATGATTAAGCTTAGTGAGGAAGGCATGTTGAAAGCCAAGATAGGCAAAGAGCTGGGCCTCTTACACCAAACAGCCAAGTTATGAGTGCAAAGGAAAAGTTCTTGAAGGAAATTAAAAGTGCTAATTCAGTGAAAACACAAATGTTAGGAAGTCAAAATTGCCTTATTCGTGTTATGGAGAAAGTTTTAGTAGTCTGGATAGATCAAACCAGCCACAACATTCCCTAAAGCAAAAGCCTAATCCAGAGCCAAGCCCTAACTCTATTCCATTTCATGGAGGCTGAGAGAGGTGAGGAGGCTGCAGAAGACATGTTTGAAGATAACAGAGGTTGGTTTATGAAGTTTAAGGAAATAAGCCATCTCCATAACATAAAAATACAAGGTGAAGCAGCAAGTGCTGATGTAGAAACTGCAGCAAGTTATCCAGAAGATCTAGATAATTGATAAAGATGATGATACTAAAAACAGATTTTTCAGTATAGATAAAACAGCCTTCTATTGGAAGAAGATGTCATCTAGGACTTCCCTAGCTAGGGAGAAGAAGTCAATGCCTGGATTCAAAGCTTCAAAGGACAAGTTGGCTCTCTTGTTAAGGGCTAATGGAGCAGGTAACTCCAAAGTTGAAGCGAATGCTCCTTTGCCATTTCAAAAATCCTAGGGCTAAATTTATACTAAATCTACTCTGCATGTGATCTATTAATGAAACAACAAAGCCTGGATGACAGTACATCTACTTACAGCATGATTTAAGCCCACTGTTGAGATTACTACTCACTGGAAAAAAACATTCCTTTCAAGATATTATGTCTCATTGACAATGCACTTGGTCACCCAAGAGCTCTGATGAAGATATATAAGGAGATTGATGTTGTTTTCATGCCTGCTAACACAGCATTCATTCTGTAGCCATAGATCAAGAAATAATTTTGACTTTCAAATCTTCTTATTTAAGAAATATAGCCACGTGTGGTGACTCACACCTGTAGTCCCAGTACTTTTGGAGGCCAAGGGAGGTGGATCACTTGAGCCCAGGAGTTTGAGGCCAGTCTGGGAAACATAGAAAAACCCTGTCTCTACAAAAAAATTCAAAAATTAACTGGGCCTGGCCAAGCTTGCCTGTAGTCCCAGCTACTCAGGAGGCTGAGGTGGGAGGATTGCCTGAGCCTAGGGGGCAGAGGTTGCAGTGAGTCAAGATCATGCCATTGCACTCCAGCCTGTGTAACAGAGCAAGATCCTATCTAAAAAACAAGGAAGAAAGAAATACATTTTGTAAGGCAAGGTGCCAAAGATAGTGATTCGTCAGTTACATCTAAGTAAAGTAAATTGAAAACTTTCTGGAAAGGATTCAGCATTCTAGATGCCATTAAGAACATTTATAATTCACAAGAGGAGGTCAAAATATCAACATTAACAGTTTAGAAGAAGTTGATTTCAACCTTCGTGGACAACTTTGAGAGTTTCAAGACCTCAGTGGAAGAAGTAACTGGAGATATGGTGGAATTAGCAAGAGAACTAGAATTAGTAGTGGAACTTAAAGTTGTGATTGAATTTCTGCAATCTGATGGTAAAATTTTAATGGATAATGAGTTGCTTCTTATGGATGCAAAGGAAGAGTCTACTGATGTGAAAAACTTCACTGTTGTCTTAAGAAAATGTCAAAGCCACCCCAGCCTTCAGCAACTACCCAATCAGTCACCAGCCATCAGTCAGCAGCAGTAACATGGAGGCAAGACCCTCCAGCAGCCAAAAGATTACGACTCACTGAAGGCTCAGATGATCATTAGCATTTTTTAGCAGTAAGGTATTTTTAAATTAAGGAATATAAATTTTTTAGACATAATGCTATTTCACACTTAATAGACTACAGTATAGTGTAAACATAACTTTTATACATACTGGAAAACCAAAAATGTGTGTAACCCACTTTATTGCAATATTTGCTTTATTATGGTTTTCTGGAACCAAACCTGCAATATCTCTGAAGTATGCCTGTATCCCCAAGTTGAGCATTTAATAACACTGAGAATTTACCTAGATGAAGGAATCATAAAAGGGCTTTTCAGGAAGAGGTAACAGGCAAAGACAAAATGCCAGAAAGTTTGGGCCTACAGGTTGCTCAGGATAACGGCTGAGAAGAGTCGGAATGAGGCCACTATGAGAAAAACACTAAGCGTTAGCCAAACCCTGGCCACCTCTAACAACCACAACCATAGGGTGGGGTGGAGCCTAGGATAGTGGCAGGGTCAGAGCCCTCCTGTTTCCTAGACATGAAGCTTTTCTCAGTCTGGCCACTCAGACTCCATCAAAGCAAATATGACCTGGGGCACTTAAACAAAAATAGAGCCAGACACACATCCCAAAACCATCCTTTCACCAGATGCAAGGCCTCTGAGCCTCTGGCCATATGTGAAGTGATGCTGAGCTTGATTCTGTGCCAGTCCTGAGAGCTGAGACAGGAATGCAGGTGTGCCTTCTAGAGGTGGAAATGGGAGATTGACTAATCAGCACCATGGACAGAGGCCTTAGCAATTCCTTTTCTCTGAGTTCAGCCCAAGCCAGGAAAGTCCAAGTGGAATCTTTGGCCAACAATTCCCTGGAGACTTTGACATTCTGAGCTACAGGAGCCCAGGGACAAAAAAAAAATCCAGATCAAGAGGCTACTGGCCCTGATATAGACTGATATAATGGCCGCATTCTTGCCTTTACTCTTTCCTGGTCTCCCTGTCTATAGGCTTACCCCACCCTAACTTCCATTTCATCTCCTCAGTGCTGCCAGGGCAATCCTTTTAATCATGAATCTGACCATGACTCTGTCTTTTTAGGAAACCTCCATGATGCCCTTAGCCTGGCATTCCAAGCCCTTCATGACCTTCCCTGCCCTTATTTCTAACATTATTGGAAGCCTTTGTTCCAACACGACTTTGCTCATAGCAAAGATTTCCCCCTACTTCTATAATTATTCCCTCCATGCCCTCAACCTGGGGATTGAAGGATCACCAGGGCTCAGCTCTTGAAACCCTTGTCCTTCTATTTCCACTCATCCCATTCGTTATCTAATCCAGATGCATTCCCTAATGTTTTCTTGTAGTCATTTCATAAGTTGAGGTGTTAGATTTAAGTGTTTAATTCATTTATTTGATTTTTTGTATGGTGAGAGATAAGGGGTCTAGTTTCATTCTTCTGCATGTAGATATCCAGTTTTCCCAGCACCATTTATTGAAGACATTGTCTTTTCCCCAGTGTATATTCTTGGTTCTTTTGTCAAAAATGAGTTCACTGTAAATGTATGAATTTGTTTCTAGGTTCTCCATTCTGTTTCATTGGTCTGTGTGTCTGTTTTGATGTCAGTACCATGCTGTTTTAGTTACTATAGTTTTGTAGTATAATTTGAAGTCAGATAATGTGAATTTTCCAGTTTTATTTTTGTTTTTTGCCTAGGATAGCTTTGGCTATTCTGGATTTTTTGTGGTTCCATATACATTTTAAGATTTTTTTTCTATTTCTGTAAAGAATGTCATTGGTATTTTAATAGGGATTGCATTGAACCTGTAGATTGCTTTGAGTAGTATGGACATTTTAACAATATAGATTCTTCCAATCTATTAACATGGAATATTTTTCCCCTTTTTGGTGTCCTCATCGATTTCTTTCATCAGTGTTTTATAGTTTTCATCATAGAGGGCTTTCATTTCTTTGGTTAATTCCTAGGTATTTAATTTTTTATATGATACTTTAAGTTCTGGGATACATGTGCAGGTTCGTTATGTAGGTATATATGTGCCATAGTGGTTTGCTGCACACATCAACCCATCATCTACATTAGGTATTTCTCCTAATGGTATCCCTTCCCTAGTTCCCCACCCACTGACAAGCCCCAGTGTGTGATGTTCCCTCCCCATATCCATGTGTTCTCATTGTTCAACTCCCACTTATGAGTGAGAACATACAATGTTTGGTTTTCTGTTCCTGTGTTAGTTTGCTGAGAATGATGGTTTCCAGCTTCATCCATGTGCCTGCAAAGGACATGTACTCATCCTTTTTTATGGCCACATAGTATTCCATGATGTATATGTGCCACAATTTGTTTATCCAGTCTATCATTGATGGGCATTCAGGTTGGTTCCAAGTCTTTGCTATTGTGAATAGTGCTGCAATAAACATTCATCTGCACATGTCTTTTTATAGTAGAATTATTTATAATCCTTTGGGTATATACCCACTAATGGGATTGCTGAGTCAAATGGTATTTCTGGTTCAAGATCCTTGAGGAATCACCACACTGTCTTCCACAATGATGGAACTTATTTACAGTCCCACCAACAGTGTAAAAGCATTCCTATTTCTCCACATCCTCTCCAGCATCTGTTCTTTTCTGACTTTTTAATGATCACCATTCTAACTGGCATGAGACAGGAGCTAAATGTGGTTTTGATTTGCATTTCTCTAATAACCAGCGATGATGAGCTTTTTTCCATATGATTTCTGGCCACATAAATATCTTCTTTTGAGAAGTGTCTGTTCATATCCTTCACCCACTTTTTAATGGGGTTGTTTTTTTCTTATATTAAGTTCCTTGTAGATTCTGGATATTAGCCCATTGTCAGATGGATAGATTGCAAAAATTTTCTCCCACTCTGTAGGTTGCCTGTTCACTCTGATGATAGTTTATTTTGCTGTGCAGAAGCTCTTGAGAAGCTCTTTGCCCATGCCTATGTCATGAATGGTATTACCTAAGTTTTCTTCTAGGATTTTTATGGTATTAGGTCTTATGTCTTTAATCCATCTTGAGTTAATTTTTGTACAAGGTGTAAGGAAGGGGTCCAGTTCCAGTTTTCTGCATATGGCTAGCCAGTTTTCCCAACACTATTTATTAAATAGGAAATTCTTTTCTCATTATTTGTTTTTGTCGTGTTTGTCAAAGATCAGATGGTTGTAGATGTGTGCATCATTTCTGAGGCCTCTATTCCATTGGTCAGTGGAATATCTATTGACCAATGGAGATATATATATATGGATAGATGGATAGATAGATATCCATATATATAGATATAGATATAGACATAGATATAGATATAGATCTCCATTGGTCAATAGATACTCCACTGTTACCAAAACAGATATATACTGGTACCAATAGATATTCCACTGGTACCAAAACAGTACCATGCTGCTTTGGTTACTGTAGACCTGTAGTATAGTTTGAAGACAGGTAGCAAGATGCCTCCAGCTTTGTTCTTTTTGGTTATGATTGTCTTGGCTATACAGGTTCTTTTTAGGTTCCATATGAAATTTAAGGTAGTTTTTTCTAATTCTATGAAGAAAGTCAATGGTAGCTTGATGGGGATAGCATTGAAACTATAAATTGCTTTGAGCAGTATGGACATTTTTATGATATGGATTCTTCTATCCACGGGCATGGAATGTTTTTCCATTTGTTTGTGTCCTCTCTTATTTTCCTGAACAGTGGTTTGTAGTTCTCCTTGAAGAGGTCCTTCACATCCCTTGTAAGTTGTATTATTGGGTATTTTATTCTCTTTGTATCAGTTGTGAATGGGAGTTCACTCATGATTTGGCTCTCTATTATTGGTGTATAGGAATGCTTGTGATTTTTGCACATTGATTTTGTGTTTTGAGACTTTGCTGAAGTTACTTACCAGCTTAAGGAGATTTTGTGCTGAAACAATGGGGCTTTCTAAATATACAATTATGTCATTTCCAAACAGAGACAATTTGACTTCCTCTCTTCCTGTTTGAATACCTTTTATTTCTTTTTCTTGCCTGATTGCCCTGGCCAGAACTTCCAATACTATGTTGAATAGGAGTGGTGAGAAAGGGTATCTTGTCTTGTACCAGTTTTCAAATGGAATGCTTCCAGCTTTTGCCCATTCAGCATTTAGTGCTATAAGTTTCCCTCTAAATACTGCTTTAGCTGTGTCCCAGAGATCCTGGTATGTTGTGTCTTTGTTCTCATTGGTTTCAAAGAACATCTTTATTTCTGCCTTAATTTCATTATGTACCCAGTAGTCATTCAGGAGCAGGTGGTTCAGTTTCCATGTAGTTGTGCAATTTTGAGTGAGTTTCTTAATCCTGATTTCTAATTTGATTACACTCTTGTTTGAGAGCTGTTTATTATGATTTCCTTTCTTTTGCATTTGCTGAGGAATGTTTTACTTCCAATTATGTGGTCAATTTTAGAATAAGTGCCATGTGATGCTGAAAAGAATGTATACTCTGTTGATTTGGGGTGGAGAGTTCCATAGATGTCTATTAGGTCTGCTTGGTCCAGAGCTGAGTTCAAGTCCTGAATATCTTTGTTAATTTTCTGTCTCATTGATCTGTCTAATGTTGACAGTGGGATGTTAAAGTCTCCCATGATTATGGTGTGGGAGTCTATGTCTCTTTATAGATCTCTAAGAACTTGCTTTATGAATCTGGGTGCTCCTGCATTGGGTGCATATATATTTAGGATAGTTAGCTCTTCTTGTTGCATTGATCCTTTTACCATTCGGTAATGCCCTTCTTTGTCTTTTTTTATCTTTGGTGTTTTAAAGTCTGTTTTATCAGAGGCTAGGGTTGCAACTACTGCCTTTTTTTTTTTTTTTTTTTTTTTTGGCTTGGTAAATGTTCCTCCATCCCTTTGTTTTGAGCCTATGTGTGTCTTTGCACATGAGATAGGTCTCCTGAATAAAGCACACTGATAAGTCTTGATTCTTTATCCAGTTTGCCAGTCTGTGTCCTTTAATTGGGGCATTTATTCCATTTACATTTAAGGTTAATATTGATATGTGTGAATTTGATCCTGTCATTGTGATGTTAGCTGGTTATTTTGCCCGTTAGTTGATGCAGTTTCTTCATAGTGTTAATGGTCTTTATAATTTATTATGTTTTTTGCAGTGGCTGGTACCAGTTTTTTCTTTCCATATGCAGTGCTTCCTGCAGGAGCTCTTGTAAGGCAGGCCTGGTGCTGATAAAATCTCTCAGTATTTGCTTTTCTGTAAAGGATTTTATTTCTCTTTCACTTATGAAGGTTAGTTTGACCGGATACAAAATTCTGGGTTGAAAATTATTTTCTTTAAGAATGTTGAGATTCAGCGCAGTTTCTCATGGGCTGCGGTTTGGCCCAGGACCCTGCTCCTGGTCCAGTTGCAGTGCTACAATTTTTTTAATTAAAAAAAAAAAAGAATGTTGAATATTGGCCCTCACTCTCTTCTGGCTTGTAGGGTTTCTGCAGACAGACCCACTGTTAGTCTGATGGGCTTCCCTTTGTAGGTAACCCTACCTTTCTCTCTGACTGCCTTTAGCACTTTTTCCTTCATTTCAACTTTGGTGGATCTGATGATTATGTGTCTTGGGGTTGCTATTCTCGAGGAGTATCTTTGTGGTGTTCTCTGCATTTCCTGCATTTGAATGTTGGCCTGTCTTGCAATGTTGGGAAGTTCTCCTGGATAACATCCTGAAGAGTGTTTTCCAACTTGGTTCCATTCTCCCTGTCACTTTCAGGTATACGATCAAATGTGGGTTGGTCTTTTCACATAGTCCCATATTTCTTGGAGGTTTTGTTCATTCCTTTCATTCTTGTTTCTCTAATCTTGTCTTCACACTTTATTATTTCATTAAGTTGATCTTCAATCTCTGATATCCTTTCTTCTGCTTGATCAATTCGGCATTGATACTTGTATATGCTTCACGAAATTCTTGAGCTGTGCTTTTCAGTTCCATCAGATCATTTATGTTCTTCTCTAAGCTGATTATTCTAGTTAGTAATTCCTTTAACTTTTCTCAAGGTTCTTAGCTTACTTGCATTTGGTTAGAACATGCTCCTTTAGCTCAGAGGAGTTTGTTATTAACAACCTTATGAAGCCTACTTCTGTCAATTCATCAAACTCATTCTCCATCCAGTTTTGTTCCCTTGCTGATGAGGAGTTGTCATCCTTTGGAGGAGAAGACATTCTGGTTTTTGGAATTTTCAGACTTTTGGTGCTGGTTTCTCCCCATCTTTGTGGATTTATCTACCTTTGGTCTTTGATGTTGGTGACCTTCAGATGGGGTTTTTGTGTGAACGTTATTTTTGTTGACATTGTGTTATTCCTTTCTGTTTGTTAGTTTTCCTTCTAACAATCAGGCCCCTCTGCTGCAGGTCTGCTGGAGTTTGCTGGAGGTTCACCTATTTGCCTGGTATCACCAGTGGAGGCTGCAGAACAGCAAAGATTGCTGCCTGTTCCTTCCTCTGGAAGCTTTGTAACAGAGGGGCACCCGCCAGATGCCAGCCAGAGCTCTCCTCCATGAGGTGTCTGTCAACCCCTACTGGAAGGTGTCTCCCAGTCAGGAGGCACAGCAGTCAGGAACCCACTTGAGGAGGCAGTCTGTCATGTAGCAGAGCTGAAGCACTGTGCTGGGAGATCTGCTGTTCTCTTTAGAGCCAGCAGGCAGGAACATTTAAGTCTGCTGAAGCTGCGCCCACAGCTGCCCCTTCCTCTAGGTACTCTGTCCCAGGGAGATGGGAATTTTATCTATAAACCCCTGACTGGGGCTACTGCCTTTCTTTCAGAGATGGCCTGCCCAGAGAGGAGGAATCTAGAGAGGCAGTCTAGTTACAGCAGCCTTGCCAAGCTGTGGTGGGCTTTGCCCAGTCCAAACTTCCCAGTGGCTTTGTTTATCCATGAGGGGAAAAACCAAACACCCCATCCCACCACCAAACTCAAAGCCCCCAGGTTGACTTCACACTGCTGTGCTGGCAGTGAGAATTTCAAGCCAGTGGATCTTAGTTTGCTGGGCTCTGTGGGGGTGGCAGGGAGGGAATGTTTCTCTTTCACTGGTGTTCCAGGTGCCACTGAGGTATGAAAAAAAAAACTTCTGCAGCTAGCTTGGTGTCTGTCCAAATGGCCACCCAGTTTTGTACTTGAAACCCAGGCCCCTGGTGGTTTAGGCACCCAAGGGAATCTTCTAGTCTGCGGGTTGCAAAAACCATGGGAAAAGCATAGTATCTGGGCTGGAATGCACTGTTTCTCATAGCACAGTCCCTCATGGCTTCCCTTGGCTAGGAGAGGGAGTTCCTCAACCCCTTGTACTTTCCAGGTGAGGTAATGCCCCACCCTGCTTCCACTCATCCTCCATGGGCTGCACCATTGTCTAACCAGTCCCAGTGAGATGAGCCAGGTACCTCAGTTGGAAATGCAGAAATCATCTGCCTTCTGCACTGATCTCGCTGGGAGCTACAGACCAGAGTTGCTCCTATTCGGCCATCTTGCCATCCACCAGGTATTTAATTTTATGTGTGGCTATTGTAAATGGGGTTACTTTTTAATTTCTTTTTCTTTTTTAACTTGTATTTTAAGTTCAGGGGTATATGTGCAGGTTTGTTATATCGGTAAACTCATGTCATGGGGGTTTGTTGCATAGATTATTAATAAGGTATAATATTAAGCCTAGCACCCATTAATTATTTTCCCTGATCCTCTCCCTCCTCCCACTGTCCACTCTCCAGTAGGCCCCCATGTCTTTTGATTCCTTCTGTGTGTCCATGTGATCTCAACATTTAGTTCCCACTTATAAGTGAGAATATGCAGTATTTGGTTTTCTGTTCCTGCATTCATTTGCTAAAGATAATGGCCTCCAGCTCCATCATGTTTCTGCAAAGAACATGATCTCATTTTTTATAGCTGCATAGTATCCCATGGTGTGTTTGTACCACATTTTTTTTATCCAGCCTACCACTGATGGGTATTCAGGTTGATTCCATCTCCTTGCTGATGTGAATAGTGCTGCAATGAACATATGCATGCATGTGTCTTTATGACAGAACAATTTCTATTCCTTTGGGTATATACTCAGCAATGGGATAGCTGGGTTGAAAGGGATTTCTGTTTTTAGCTCTTTGAGGAATAGCCACACTGCTTTTCACATGGTTGAACTAACTTACACTCCCACCAAGAGTGTATAAGCATTCCTTTTTCTCCGCAATCTCTTCAGCACCTCTTTTGTTTTACTTTCTAATGATAGCCATTCTGACTAGTGTGAAATGGTATCTCACTGTGGTTTTGATTTTTGTTTCTCTAATGATCAGTGATGTTGAGCTTTTTTCATATGCATATTGGATCCATGTATGTCTTATTTCTTTTTCATTGTTCACTATTGCAATATAAGAATGCTATTGATTTTTTATTTTGATTTTTGTATCCTGCAATATTACTAAATTTGTTTATCAGTTCCAAGTTTTCTTGTGGAGTCTTCAGGTTTTTCCAAATGTAAGATCATATCATCTGTAAACAAGGATAATTTGAATTCTTCCTTTCCTGTCTGGATGCCTTTTATATCTTTCGCTTGTCTGATTGCTCTACCTAGAATTTCCAGTAATATATTGAATAACAGTGGTAACGGGGCATCCTTGTCATGTTCCACATCTTAGAGGAAAGGCTTTCAGTTTTTCCTCATTCAGTATGACACTGAATGTGGGTCTGTTATATATGGCTTTTATTGTATTGAGGTTTCTTCCTTCTATGCTCAGTTTTTTCAGGGTTTTTATCATGAAGGGAGATTAAATTTTATCAAATGCTTCTTTAGCATTAATTGAAATGATCACATTTTTGTCCTTCATTCTGTCAATATGATGTATGACACTGATTGATTGATTTGCACATGTTGAACCATCCCTGCATCCCAAGGATAAATCCCACTTGTTCATGATGAATAATTTTTCTAATCCTGCTGACATTTTGCTTAGGACTGTACTGAATCTATAGATCAATTTGGAAATAATTAACATATTAACAATATTATCTTCTAATCTATGAACATGGTACATGTCTTCATTTATTTAGGTCTCATTTTGGTCTCTCTGTAATATTTCATAGTTTCAGTGCACAGACTTTATATCTAATTTGTGAAGCATCCATAAATTTTCATATTTATTACAATAATTTGTGTCATTCAAATATATTGTTTCTGTTCTTTCCTAGTATATACAAATACAATTATTTTTTGTATATTGACCTTTTGTCCTGTGACTTTAAGAAATTAATATTAGCTCAAATAGAGTTTTGGTAAATTTATTAAAAGTTTTCAAGAAAGATCCAAGATGGCCAATTAGAGAGATCCAAGATGGCCAATTAGCAACAGCTCAGGATTGTAGCTACCAGTGAAAGTGCAGAGAGCGAGTGGACGCCGCACTTTCAGACGAATTTCTGTTCCCCACAAACTGGGAGATACCCAGCGGAGGAGCCACACGGGTCACCAGCGTGACTCTTTTGGCCGGCGCGGCTGTTTTGCCGGTGCCCCAGCACGGCACTTCTCAGTGCGGAGTATATGGGACTGGGTGCCCTTTCAGTCAGGCTCGGCTGGTCCCATCCCCACAAGGAGAACAGCAATTGGAAGCACTGAGGACTGAGAGTTTCACAGTAAGCACAGCTGAACCCAGGAAGGCCTAGCTATGTGGGGAAGGGGCGTCTGCTGAAGGAAAACTAAGAAACAGAAAAAACTTCATCACCAACAAGCCGGACGTCCACTCAGAGACCCAATCTGAAAGTCGGCAATAACAAAGACGACAGGTGGATAAATCCACAAAAATGGGAAGAAACCAGTGCAAAAAGGCTGAGAACACCCGAAATCAGAATGCCTCTCCTCCTACAGGGGATCGCAGCTCCTCATCAGCAAGAGAACAAGGCCTGACAGAGAACAAGTGCGATGAACTGACAGAATCAGGCTTCAGAAGGTGGCTAATAAGAAACTTCTGTGAGCTAAAAGAACATGTACTAACCCAATGCAAAGAAACTAAGAACCTTGAAAGAAGATTTAAAGAAATGCTAACGAGAATGGATAACTTAGAGAGGAATATAAATGAATTGATGGAACCGAAAAATACAACACAAGAACTTTGCGAAGCATGCACAAGTTTCAACAGCCGAATTGACCAAGCTGAAGAAAGGATATCAGAGGT
>CAUYLG010000774.1:0-13426 GCA_963573385.1 Cacajao melanocephalus
AGTATGATTATATAAACTAGATATATGTAAGCAGTAAGTTATACTTCAAGCACTAATTCTATAAACTAATATATGATTATATATGCAGGATTATATAAAGGAAACAGCTGAGCAATAACACTATAAACTAAGATATTCTTCAGGTACTAGTTGTGTCTGAGGTCTGAACAATTCTCCTTCCTCGGTGCCCAAGGTGGGTGTTACCCACACCCCATCTCTACTAAAAATACAAAAAATTAACGGGGTGTGGTGGTGCATGCCTGCAGTCCCAGCTACTCGGGAGGTTGAGGCAGGAGGATTGCTTGAGGTGGAGGTTGCAGTAAGCCGAGATTGAGCCACTGCATTCCAGCCTGGCGACAGAATGAGACTCCGTCTCAAAGAAACCACGAAATACAGAAGTAGTATTAGGACCATTCTATTCCTAATACTAGTTTTTTTTTGAGGTTCACCTGGGCTGGCATTATTAGTACCAAACTGAATCTATGGTGAATACGCAAGCATCTTTTTAAAGCAACTTTTCCATCTCATGAACTAATCAGCACAATCAGCAATCCAATCAACAATTGGCTCTGATAGAAGCCCTTTCTCTATTGTGGCTGGTTAATATTTTTAAAATATTACTTGAAAGTGTGATTTCTTTTTCTACCTCCCTATTATTCTTGAATATTACTACCATTTCCAAAACAGCTAGGTCGGTCTGGGACTCATTGCTTCTGGGAAGGAATGTTTTGATATTATTATGTGAATATCTATATTCAAAAAAACCTGAGAATTAACTCAGTATTATGACTATTAAAGTTCACTAAGCTGGTTGAATACCAACATTTATGTACATGTACAGGTATATATGTATGCAGAACCATTCCTCTATATGGGCAAAACCAGCTAGGTAATAGAGTTTATTCAACATGTATGTATTGAGCGTGGATCTTCCTCCAGGTACCTTTAGCCGTGGGAATATGGCTGTGAGCAAAGCAGATGAACCCTTGTTTTTACTGGCATTTATACTCTAGTAAAGACGGACAGATAATTAACACAACAAATAAGTGAAATATGCCAAGTGTGAGATGTGTTAGGGGCCCTGGGAGATGCAGAAGTGAGGAAGGAGGAAGAAGATTGTGGGTGTGGGGCTGTGACTTTCAAAAAGGGGTCATGGAAGTCCTCATGGAGAAGGTGTAAATTGGTAACAGCCTGGAGGTGATGAAGGAGAGAGCCATACAGGTTTCCGGGGGGACAGCGTGCCAGGCAGAGGGAAGAGCAAATGTAAAGGCCTTGAGATAGAAAACCTCCTGTTCTGGAAGAAGCAGGTCAGTGGAGCTGGTCAGAGTGTGTGCATGGGAGATATGTTGTAGGAAATGGGTCAGAGAAATGGGTGGGAGCCAGGTCTCACAGGATTTCGGAGACTGTTGGTGACTCAGGGAGGAGTGGCATCATCTGGCTATTTTTTTTTTTTTTTTGCATGATCATAGCACACTGCAGCCTCTAACTCCTGGGCTCAAGCCATCCTCCTGCCTCAGCCTCCTGAGGAGGCAAGACTACAGTGTACCACCATGCCCAGCTGATCTGGCTAAATTTTTAACAGGACATATCTGCCTGCAGAGACTAGGCAAAAAGTGGGAAGAGCAGAAGTGACTTTGAAAGTATTGGGATATTTTTAATAATTAAAAGATGTCATTCTTGGGTACCATGTCCCTCAGTGTCCTGAGGCTTATGGGCAGTCAGGAGAACTAGCATATCCCCAGCTCTGTGCCTCACTTGTCAAGTCTTTGCTTGCTCCTGCAGTATCATAGAATCTTGCATCCTCTGAGCCTTGTTAATGTCCATCCCTCTGTTGTCTTTAGGCCTTCTTCACTAGGACTTGTCCTGAAAGTAACTGGCCTGTGTATCTGCCTCGAGTTTGGAGACCCTTTTGCCCTGATGCTTATGGAACTGCATTCTATTTGAGAAGAGGGCTTTTCTTTGTATTTGCCTAACCATGAAGCCTATTTGGCTGTGTATGAACACAGCTGTTTCTCCCCTCACTGTGAGCTTTAGGCTCAGAGGACTAAGGTGTGATGTACAGTCAAAACCTGGGTTATGTAGTAGTATACCTAGTTAGCGATCAGAAGGTGTCTTTGAATACAGGCTTTATTCACCTAAATTTCTTTACCCTAAAACTTGGCAGGGCCCTCGTGAATGGATTAATGCCGTTATCCCTGGAGTGGGTTCCTGATACAGGGATGAGGCTTGGCCCTCTTTTTTCCCTCTCTCACCCTCACACCTCTGCCATGGGATGATGCAGCACTAAGGCTCTTGTCAGATGCATGTGTGCTTGAACTTCCCAGGCTTCAGAAACGTGAGTTTCTGTTCATTATAAATTACCCAGTCTGTAGTTTCCTTCTATAGCAGTGTAAAACAAACTAGGACACCCCTACACAGAGAAATACTTTTTATATCAGGACTGATGTCATTTGGATAAACACACAGGCTATACATGCACAGCTCTGGAGAGCATCATTTATATAGACCGGAATGTGGGTTGGTATCCCTGGGATTAAACCCAAGGTGACCTAGATTATCTAAAAATTTGAAGCAAAATCTTCATAAATAATAGTTATCTTTACTCTCTATAATACATTGACATTACCCTGTCTTATCCTGTCCCATCTTATCCTATCTTAACTCTGTCAGTCCATTTTGCAATGCTATAAAGGAATATATGAGACTGGTTAATTTATAAAGAAAAGAGGCTTATTTGGCTCACAATTCTGCAGACTGTACAAGAAACATGGTACCAGCATCTACTTGGCTTTTGGGAAGGCCTCAGGAAGCTTTTTCTCATGGCAGAAGGTTAAACAGGAACAAGAGTGTCATATGGTAAGAGAGGAGGCAAGAGAAAGAGGAGGAGGTACCAGGCTCCTACAAAAACCAGCTCCCATGTGAACTAACAGAGTGAGAACTCACTCATTACCATGGGGAGGGCACTAAGCTTTTCATGAAGGAGCTGCCCCCATGACACAAACATCTTCCACCAGGCCTCACTTCCAACATTGGGGATCAGATCACATTTCAACATGAGATTTGGAGGGGACAAATATCCAAACCATATCACTAGCCTATGCTATCCTATCCCATCTCCTTCCATTTAAAAATAATGGTTAAGGCCGGGTGTGGTGGACCATGCCTGTCATGCCAGCACTTTGGGAGGCTGAGGTGGGCGGATCACTTGAGATCAGGAGTTTGAGATCAGCCTGGTTAACATGGCGGAACTTCATCTCTACTAAAAATACAAAAAATAGCCTGGTGTTGGGGGGATTGTGCCTGTAGTCCCAGCTACTCAGAAAGCTGAGATATGAGAATTGCTTGAACCTGGGAGGTGGAGGTTGCGGTGAGCTGAGATTGTACCACTGCACTCCAGTCTGGGTGACAGAGAGCGAGACTCTGCCAAAAAAAAAAAAAAAAAAGAAAGAAAAAAGAAAGAAAAAAAATGACTATCAAGACTCACTGCAGTAGAGTCCAATCAGGGAAACAGAGCCATCATGAGTATATAGAATATGAGATTGCTCATAGGGCTTGATACTTTTACACAGTTACACAATTTCAATTGTGGTTCTAGGGAAGCTTTACTTAACTGTAGACTTAAAGTTCTGGAACAGGACAGTGATTTGAAATTACAAAGGGGAGAAGCGGACAAGTCTGAGGAAAGCTGTTGCCTTTGCAGCTAGAGGGACTGAGGTGCTTGTTGTCGGCCTTCAGAGCAGGCAGCTGGGAACAAACCCTGCACATAAGGTGGAGAAGGATAAAGAGAGACTGGAGCTCATGGACATAAGTAAGAGGACACCTGGGAGCCTGGTCTGTCTCTCATGGAATCTAACTTTGAAGATGTGTTTGAAGAGCAGAAAAAGCTGATGTCCCTCATCTTGGAAGTATATACATGTCTGGCCTGGGGGCTGAAAGAGAAGATCTGGCAGGTGCTGGGGGAGCTGCAGGTGGCTGCCACCCCAGGCAATCCTACGCCAACAGGCTGAGCTGACACATCGGTGACAATGTGCACAATCCACTGCTGCGTTGGGGCCCTGTGTTGAGCTTCTGGCAGTCATGGCAGCTGCTTCACGTCAATTTCCATATCCCGCACAAATTTCTCTTACACCCAGCCCCAATCGGGTGCTGTACATGGAAGGGAAATCTGGAAAATGGGGTTCTAGTTTAGATAATATTACAGCACAAAGTCAGCCCCTCCAATAATGGGGTGGTTTCAGTGATGTGCTGGAGTCAGCTTGAACCAGCTCGTGGGAGCCAGTTGTTAAATTTTCAGGAATTTTGCAAGCCAGTAGGTAAACACAACCATTATTAAAGTTCAATTATCTGAACTTACAATTTAAATAAATTATGCTAAAAACAAAGATAATACAATACTCCAAACTCACACTAATATTTTCAGTTTTGTCTATTGTATCTTCATGATGGGCAGCAAAGTCTTGGTTCAGTTCTTCCAGGTTCCAGCTGATACCCCTTCTGTTGGCTTACTGGGGTCTCACCCATACATTTAAAGTCTAGTAGTCAGCCAGGTATTCGGAGGGTGATTACATGTAGATTCTGCTTTCTCTCAGGATTTTCCCTATATGTTTCTAGCTGTTCTACCAGACTCTAACTCTGTCTTCTAGAACCTCTTGCCGGAGCAGTTACAGTTTTCTGACCCTCAAAGCTGTGCCCACGTATCGGGGGTATCCATAGGCAAAAAGCCACAGACTCATACGTGTTCCCTTCTAGGTTCCATCTTTCAAAGCTGGACATCCCTCCAGTCTCTGCTTGCATTGGCCTGGGCCCCAGGTGCCTTCCAGAGTCGTTTTGTTTGGTTTTAACTGTATTTTATTTCTGAAAGAGACTTAGTCTGAGCAAGCTACTTTGCCATTACCAGAAGCTGGATTATTTTTGGTTATTCTGGGAATTCTGTTTGTTTTTAAATTGAGGATCAGACATTATGCTGGAAAATACCTGACCACTATAATTGCTGAGAGGAAGTCTCTGATTAACTAATATTTTTAAATGGTAGGGCAGGTGTCTTTTGCTTCTGGTAGGCTTTTAGATTTTCCTCTCATCCCTAATGTTTTGCAGTTTCACACTGTGTGTCCAGGTATAAGTTTATTTTAGTTTTATTTCTAAGAATTAATATGTGGAATTGACTTAATTTTTCTGTATTAATTATGGACACACAGTTTTAAGAAATAACTCCCAGACATCCTAAATACCCCTCACCCAGTTTCCTCCCATGTTAATATCTTATGTAATATAGTATGATTTCACAACCAGGAGGCTGACACTGATGGAATCCATTGACCTTATTCAGATTTCACCAGTTTTACATGCACTCTTTTGTGTCTGTATTTTTTGTTCTATGCAATTTTGTTATCTGTAGATTCCTGTGATGTCACCACAGTCAGGATACAGAACAGTTTCATCCTACCAATTTCTTTTGCTACCCTTTCATAGCACCACTTTCTAGTGACTGGCTACCACTAATTTGTTTGTCATTTTTTTTACAATTTTAAAAATCGATGCATAATAGATGTACGTAGTTTTTGGGGTACATGTGATAATTTAATACTTTCATATAATTTGTAAAGATCAAATCAGTGCACTTGGGATATTGATATTCATCACCTTAAATATTTGTCATTTCTTTATGCTAGAAATGTTGAATTATTCTCTTCTAGTTACTTTGGAATGTACAATAGGTTATTAGAAACTAGGTCGTCCTACTGATCTACAGAGCACAGTGTCTTATTTTTTATTTTCCATCTTTATAAATTTATTTCAAAAACATTAAAGAACATTAAAAAGTTATGCACTATGTAGTCTTTGCAAAATATTTAACATAAAATATTTACAATTAAAATAAAAAAGTTAAAATATTTAAATAAGTCTCAGTGGGAGGGTTGATCTGAAGCAACCTAATTTACCATGTCTCCGACTTGTCTTCAGATTTTGATTTAGTTTTCTGTGATCTAATATTAGAAATATGGCTTTTAATAATTTTCCTTTGCATTTCTCTCCTCTCAGTGTCTAAAAGAAACAATAAGATTGAGCCCACTCAAACACTTTTCATGTTTAAACTGATTTCAAGAACATGAGGCTTTTTTTTTAGTAGTGTTTTCTTCTGGAGGGAAGCATCCTTGGAGAAAAAAGTATTAAACATTCAAATAATCTTCACTATTTCTTGTAGATACTGCATATCATCTTCAATTACCATGCTGGGCTCTCAATGAACTTTGCAAATTTCTGATGGCATCCTAGAGGGTTTTCTGTTGCTCAGTTAAGCTGTTGATTCTTGATTTAAAAGTTCCTCTGCTCCTTGAGAATCTAAAATGTGTTCCTTTCTTAGTTTGGTTGTCTTAACTTGTAAACCTTCTATATCTTTTATTATGATGCTGCTTTAGCTTTGCTCATTGTGCTCTAAAGTAAGTAGCTATATCCATGGAGTCAGGCTTTCACAACAGCTTCCAAGTTGGCCCTCTGGCTTACTCTAGACTTCTGCTTGCCTGATGTTTTCTCACCATTTTTTCATATACATGTTAGAGGGATGAAGCTGTCTCTGAAAGCAAGTGGCTAACCTGCTGGGATTGCTTGCCTTTAGCATCCTATGAGGTCAACCAGGATATCAGGACTTTCCAAGATTATAATGGAACAATTGCTCACTTCCTCCATGTCCCCTCATCCTTTGCTACCTGGAAGCCCACAGACTGCCCAGGGACCAGGCTCATGGCCAGAATTGGCAGCTTGAAGTTGGCCAAACCACACCCTCACTATGATCGCCGCAAATACTGCTTCTGGAATGTCTGTTACACAGATGTTGGAGCCTCTCACTCTGTCCTTCATGACTCCTACCTGCTCTTCCATAGATTCTTTTCTCTTTGTCTGTATGTGATACATTCTGGATGAATCCCTTGGTATCTGTATTAGTCCGTTTTCACACTGCTGATAAAGACATACCTGATACTGGGCAATTTACACAATAAAGAGGTTTAATGGACTCACAGTTTCACATGGCTGGGGAGGCCTCGCAATCATGGTGGAAAGTGAAAGGCATGTCTCATATTACAGCAGATAAGAGAAGAAAGCTTGTGCAGGGAAACTCCCCTTTTTAAAAACATCAGATCTTGTGAGACTTATTCCCTATCACAAGAATAGCGTGGGAAAGACACACCCCTATGATTCAATTATTGCACATTGAGTCCCTCCCACAACACCTGGGAATTATGGGAGCTACAATTCAAGATGAGATTGGGGGGTGGGGGGCACTGCCAAACCATATCAGTACCATATTCCAATTAAATAATTTTTCCTACTGTGTCTGGTTTACAGTTTATCTCATTTACTGAGTTTACTTATTTCATTGATAAAGTTCTTTATTTTCCAAATTTATAGTTTTTATACTTACCTATCTTATGTTTTATGAATTTATTTTATATTTCCTTTTATTAGTGGAAGCTGTGCTTTTATCATCTTAGATATTGTAATTATACTTACTGAACACAGTGCTCAATGCCATTAATTTCAGCTGGTGTGGATTCACAGTCCTATTTTTAAAATTTTATTGACTGTTTTTCTTAGCGAATAGCTCCTTTGAGTTGGAGATTTTCTTGCTTTTGTTTAGTTCTATTCTTTATTTACTTTTCCCTAAGTCTCTTTTCTTATCTGGTAATTTTCTATTTTTGCTGTTGCTCTCAGCCAGCCCCCCAAGCTTCCTGGTCTTAAGTAAATATGATGATGGATTTCAAGGACTTCATTTCCATTATGATATTGGGAATATTATTTAAAATAACTAGAGGTAGCTTGGTTTAGTTTCTCATCATCTGGAGTTCACATTTTTGCCAGCCCCAGAGAGAAGGTGGTCAGAGAGTAGGTGGTCAGCTTAATTCTTGGTCACCATCCATGAGCTGGCTCCAAGATACCTTCTTGTTAAAGAACTTCTAGTGCTTGTTCCCCCGCAGTAGCCAGATTACTCTTCACCTGTCTCTTGTGACCCTGCAGGCCAGGAGGCCCACAGCCTCTGCTCCTCTTGTGACCTGGTGTTTGTCTTTTGATTTGGTTCACAGAACTGTTTTCTTGGTTTTCAGTCCAGCTATAGCCTTTGGGTTAACTCTTTCTGTATTTTACCATATTGCTGTGCTTTTGGCACAGAGAGTATGGCCTTAGCAAAGATACCTACTCTCTCTAGATAATCTGAAAATTAGGATGATAGTAATGTTCTTTACTTTGTAGGGTTGTGTTAAAAATAAAATCAGTTAGTGCATATAAAATGCCTGGCACATAGCTATTTTTATCATAATATAAATAATACCTAGCACAAAGTACATGCTTGATAAATATTTGTAGGGTAGCATGGATTAATTTAATACAAACAAATGTAGGAGGCTCTCCTGGTTACATCTGATAATGACTGTATCAATCAAGGTAAGCTGAGTTATGCTGCAGCCACTAACAACTTCTGAATCTTAGTAGTTTATAGCAACATAGGTCTGTTTCCCACTCTCAATGCCTGCCCATCACAGGCCAAGTGGGCTTTGCTCTGCTCTGTTTTTATCCATACTCTGGGTCCCAGGTCATTGGAGGAGTTGCTCGCTGGAACACTTAGACACCATGGTAGTAGGAAAAGAGAATGGCCCTTAGCACTTTCTCTTCAAAGTGGCAAATGCTGACACTGCTCGCATTCTTACCAAAACAAGTAATGTGACCATTCATTCCATGGGGCCAGAGATGCAATTCCACCATGTGCCCACAGGGAGAGAACTGAATATTTGTAAACATCTGGATGATTTCTGCAACGGTCGCCATGAATAAACGTTCACTGAATGCTTACTTGAGGTATGGCATTACACTAGTTAGCCTACAAAGAGGTAGAAGTAACTTTTAACAATAGGACTCTTTTGATAATAGCAGCTTTATCTTTGCTCAAAAATAAAATTATTTTTAGTAGTTGGTGACAACTATAAATTCCTGGCTATTACAAAAGAGACATGACTGTGGTCTTGGCAAAAATATCATTCCAGTACAATAATACGTTTGTTATAAAGTCTTGGAACTGAATGATCGGTTGATATATTTATGGTTGAATTTGTTAATGCTTTGAAATAAAAACACATCTCATACAGTGACATATACAAAGTATGGCCATAAACGAAAGAGTCTTAAAGAAAACAATGCCTCTTATGGCAAATGATTAGATGCATGTAGTAATTGCCATAAGCATACTTACTCCAAATTTTCCCATGCAGCACCCGCAATCCTTGCTGCAAAATAAAACCATTACCAGCTCAGTAAAAGAATGATTAATATTTTTGTGAAGTGGGTTTCTCATATCCTTGGCCTTTCTGCTGTGTTGCTATAGCCTCACTTCGAGCTGAGGAAAGAGAACTGTTGGTGTATTGGGTTAAATGCTTCTATTTTAAAATCTAATTTTCTCTTCAAAGATACCTCCTAGACACATCATGTGCATGCTTTAAAGCTGCAGGTACCTGTGAAGTTTCCTTATTTTTATAACTAAAGGTTTTAAAGTCTAGTAAATTAAACTTCAGGAAATAAAATGAGAACTCTATTAATAAGCTCACAGTCTGCCCTTTCAAATTGCTGGAGGCTTTTTAGGTTCTAATGCACTAATTTCATTTCCTTCCTTGTGTTTGCAATTTGGCTGGGCTTAGCAGCAGATTTGGTTTAAATTGAAGGTGAGAAAGGAAAGACATGATATTCTAACATAAAATAAGAGCATTTACTTGTCATTTCACCCTTACAAATGTATTGTTTTGGATTTTTAATTTACCTTTTGGTCTTTGAATTCAAAGTTAATATCCTGGAGAATATAATTTAATAATAATATACAATCCACTGCCTTAAAGGGAGTTATTGGCAGCCAAAAGAGGAGGACAGTGGGAACGAGACAAAGAACAGGCTTCTGGATGTATCTAGAGTGTGTGTATGTATGTATGCATGCATATAACATGAATGTGTATGTATGCACTTATGTGTATAATTGTTTGCATATATGACATGGGTGTGCAAGTATGCATGTAATCTAAGTTTGTATGTATATAATACATGTGCATATGTATGCACATATGCGTGTGTGTAATGTGTGTATGCATTGTAAATATGTGTTCATATATATAATGTAAGTGCATACATATACATACATGTGATGTGTGTATATGTATGTATGTATGTAGTTGTGTATGTATATATGTACAGAAATAATCTATCATTGGACCCCATTGAAGCTCTGCTTCTGCAGGGTGTGACATATTTAGTTTTCAGTATCAGATGTCTCTAATTTAATTTTCATTTTAAGGTTGCTTTTGATGTTCTAATTCTTTTGTATTTCTACACACATTTTATAAGCAATTTGTCGGTTTCTACATAATAGCTTGTTGGGATGGAGTGGAGTTGCCTTACAGCTGTAGGTTTAATGAAGCCATTAAATGGACCAGAAGTTTACTTTGTTGGAAGATTTTTAACTATATATTCAGTTTCTTTAAAAGATACAGAAGTATTCGGATTATTTCTGAGTGAGATTTGATAGTTTTTATCTTTCATGGAATTTATCAAATTTATTGACATAGGGATTCATAATATTATTTTTATTCTTTTTTAACAGCTTAATTGAGATAGAATTTGTATACCATACAATTCAAGTAGAGTGTACAATTCTATGGTTTTTAGTGCATTCACAGACATATACAACCATCACCTCTGTCAATTTTAAAACATTTTTATCACCTCAAAGGGAAACCGCATGACCTTTGGCTGTCACCACCCTGTAGTCTCCATCTCAGCCCTGAGCAACACCAACTCCTTTTTATCTCTGTAGATCTCCTGACTTGGGACTTCTACATGAATGGAATCATATAGAATGTCATGTTTTACAACCAACTTCTCTCACTTAGAATATCATTTTCAAGGTTCATCCATATTGTAGCCTATATCAGTAGTTTACTTCTTTTTTTGACCAAATTGTATTTCATTGTATGGCTATACCACATTTGTTTATCTGTTCATCTGCTGATGGGCACAGCTGGTTTTCACTTTTTGGCTGTTTCAGTAATATTGCTACAAACATTCATGTACAAGCTTTTGTGCGGATATATGGTATAAATTTCTTATTTGGACATGTGACTGGAAGTGAAGTTGTTGACTCATATGGTGACTCTTTGCTTAATCTTTTGATAAAACTACCAGACTGTTTTCCAAAGCAACTTTGCGATTTTACATTCTCGCTAGCAGGGCATAAGGGTTCCAATTTCCCTATAATCTTGCTACTATTTCTAATTATTTGACTTTTTTATTGTAGCTATCCTAGTGCCAGTGAAGTGGTACCTTATTGCGGTTTTGACTTGCGTTTCTCTGATGACTAATGTTGTTGAACATCTTTTTATATTCTTACTGGCTATTTGTGTGTCTTCTTTGAAGAAATGTATTCCAGCTCCTTTGCCCATTGTAAATCTGGTTTTTAATGTTTTTATTATAAATTTAAAAAGTTATTTATATGAATATCTTATATTGTTTGATAATATTTTTATTGTTTAGTTGTTCTTTTGAATTCTATATACACTCCAGATATAATTCCCTGATCAGAAATATGGTTTGCAACTATATTCTCTCATTTTGTGAATTGTCTTTTTATTTTCTTGATGATATCCTTTCAGGTAATAAGTTTTCCATTTTGATGAAGTCCAATTTATCTATTTTTTAATTTTTTTATTATACTTTAAGTTCTGGGGTAAATGTGCAGAACATGTAGGTTTGTTACATAGGTATACACGTGCTGTGGTGGTTTGCTGCATCTATCCCCCCATCACCTACATTAGGTATTTCTCCCAGTGTTATCCCTCCCCAATCTCCCCACCCCCTGCTATCCTTCCCCTAGCCCCCCAACCCCCAAAGACCCTGGTGTGTGATGTTCCCCTCTCTATGTCCATGTATTCTCATTGTTCAACACCCACCTATGAGTGAGAATATGTGGTGTTTGGTTTTCTGTTCTTGTGTCAGTTTGCTGAGAATGATGGTTTCCAGCTTCATCCATGTCCCTGCAAAGGACATAAACTCATACTTCTTTATGGCTGCATAGTTTTCCATGGTGTATATGTGCCACATTTTCTTTATCTAGTCTATCATCGATGGGCATTTGGGTTGGTTCCAAGCCTTTGCTATTGTAAACAGTGCCACAATGAACATACGTGTGCATGTGTCTTTATAACTGAATGTTCTATAATCCTTTTGGTATATACTCAGTAATGGGATTGCTGGGTCAAATGGTATTTCTAGTTCTAGATCCTTGAGGAATCACCACACTGTCTGCCACAATGATTGAACTAATTTACACTCCCACCAACAATGTAAAAGTGTTCCTATTTTTCCACATCCTCTCCAGCATTTGTTGTCTCCAGATTTTTTAATGATCGCCATTCTAACTGGTGTGAGATGGTATCTCAATGTGGTTTTGATTTGCATTTCTCTAATGATCAGTGATGATGAGCTTTTTTTCATATGTTTGTTGGCTGCATAAATGTCTTTTGAGAAGTGTCTGTTCATATCTTTCTCCCACTTTTTGATGGGGTTGTTTGTTTTTTTCTTGCAAATTTGTTTAAGTTCTTTGTAGATTCTGGTTATTAGCCCTTTGTCACATGGGTAGATTGCAAACATTTTTTCCTATTCTGTTGGTTGCCAGTTCACTCTAATGATTGTTTCTTTTGCTGTGCAGAAGCTCTGAAGTTTAATTAGATCCCATTTGTCTATTTTGGCTTTTGTTGCCATTGCTTTTGGTGTTTTAGTCATCAAGTCCTTGCCCGTGCCTATGTCCTAAATGGTATTGCCTAGACTTTCTTCTAGGGATTTTATGGTGTTATATCTTACGTTTAAATATTTAATCCATCTGGAGTTAATTTTTGTATAAAGTGTAAGGAAGGGATCCAATTTCAGCTTTCTAAGTATGGCTAGTCAGTTTTCCCCACACCATTTATTAGATAGACAATCCTTTCCCCATTGCTTGTTTTTGTCAGGTTTGTCAAAGATCAAATAGTTGTAGATGTGTGGCATTACTTCTGAGCCCTCTCTTCTATTCCATTGGTGTATATCTCTGTTTTGATACCAGTACCATGCTGTTTTGATTACCGTAGCTTTGTAGTATAGTTTGAAGTCAGGTAGCATGATGCCTCCAGCTTTGTTCTTTTTGCTTACGATTGTCTTGGCTATGTGGGCTCTCTTTTGGTCCCATATGAAGTTTAAAGTGGTTTTTTTCCAATTCTGTGAAGAAAGTCAATGGTAGCTTGATGGGGATAGGGTTGAATCTGTAAATTACTTTGGGCAGTGTGGCCATTTTCATGATATTGATTCTTCCTAACCATGAGCATAGAATGTTTTTCCATCTGTTTGTGTCCTCTCTTATTTCCTTGAGCAG
>CAUYLG010000775.1:0-17091 GCA_963573385.1 Cacajao melanocephalus
CCTCATCCGGCCACCCTCTCCTCCCTTTCACATCACACCACCAACACACCCCCACCCCGTGCTCCAACACAAACAAAAAAAAAAAAAAAAAAAAAAAAAAAAAAAAAAAAAAAAAAAAAAAAAAAAAAAAAAAAAAAAAAGAAAAAAGAAAAGAAAAGAAAAAAAATAAAAAAGCCAAGTGTAGTAGCAAGCACCTCCAGCTACTTGGGAGGCTGAGGTGGGTAGATTGCTCCAGCCTGGGAGTTTGAGGCTGCAGTGAGCTATGATTGTGCCACTGCACTCCAGCTTGGGTAACAGAGACTGTCTCAAAAAATAAAAATAAAAAAAGCAAAACCCAGATTTTGCACACTTAATCTGGATTAAAAACTTTTTTAATGTCAAAAAACATAAAGTTTTGTTTTAGACTGAGAAAACTAACTAAAAGAGAAGCAAAAACCTGGATTCTGCAAGAGCCATATGAATAAATGTTATTTTAAAATTGTTCTTAATTTAAAAAGGAGTAAAATCTGGAATTTGCATACTCAACATGAACAAAAATAGAGCAGACATTTTAATGAAAAAATTTAAAGTGAAGAATCCAGGGTTTGTATACTCAACCTAAGTAAAATAAAATATTTTTAAAATAAATTAAATACAACAGGGTGCTCCTGTCTGTTATCCTGGCACTTTGGGAGGTTGAGGTGAGGGGACTGCTTGAGCCTAGGAGTTCGAGACCAGCCTGGACAACGTAGGGAGACCCTGTCTCTACAAAAAAATTAAAAAAAAATTAGCCGGGCTTAGTGGCGTGCACCTGTAGTCCCAGCTACTCAGGAGGCTGAAGCAGAAGGATGGGTTGAGCCCAGGAATGTGAGGCTGCTGTGAGCTGTGATCACACCACTGCACTTTAGCCTGGGTGATAGATCTTGTCTCAAAAAAAAATTAAGAAATCTTACAAATTCTACCTAAACAATAATGAAGTGAAATAATTAACAAAAGTAAAACCTGGATTTTCCACTCCATCTCTATAAAATGAATTTTTTTTTTTGAGACTTAGGCTCGATCTGTGGCCCAGGCTGGAGTGCAGTGGCATGATCTCAGCTCACTGCGGCCTCTAGCTTCCAGGTTCAAGTGATCTCCTGCATCAGCCTCCTGAGTAGCTGGAATTACAGGCATGTGCCACCATGCCTGGCTAATTTCTTATATTTTTGGTAGAGACGGGGTTTCACCAGGTTGGCCAAGCTGGTCTCGAACTGTTGACCTCAAATGATCCTCCTGCCTTGGCCTCCCAAAGTGCTGGGATTACAGGCGTGAGCCACTGCTCCTAGCCTAAAATGAATTTTACAAGTAAAATAAATAAACATATTTTGCACACTTCACCCAAATAAAAGACCCAACGGTGTGACTCAAAGCAGAGGGACTACGGGAAAGGATGGTGGAGCACTGGCTGCCCATGTGAAGCAGCACAGTCCAAGCAGCTCAGGCCTCAGCTTCCCCGCCTTTGTCCTCCTGGTTTCCCCCTGGCAGGTAGCGCCACCCTTGGTTAACCACCCCTCTCAGGGCCCCCCCTCACCTGCTCCTCTGTGGTGTCGTCCACATCGACATCAAACAGGGAGCCTAGGTAGGCCAGGTGGAAGATGGCCAGGGCTCCAAAGAGCAAGTTTAAGGCTCGCACCCCCAGGCCCTGTGGGGGAACAGATGGATACACTTGGCAACTGGACCTACTCACTGTCCCCCACCTCCTCCTGCGCAGGGGAGCCCAGGGGACACACGGGGCACAGTGGGACCCAGGACTGAGGATGCCCAGGGTACCCCCTGAGATAGGAAAGAGATGGTTTAGGGAGCCTCCTATGGGAGTGCAGAGGCTTCCAAGGATGAGGGTGCTGTCCACAGTGAGGGCATCCTGGGTTGGGGGAGGGCACGTCTCCAGGCAGAGGAGGAAGAGTGGCGGGGCTTTGAGTCGGGGCTTTATAGTGATAAACGTTGGAGTCAGGTGGGAGACAACTATGAGGTTGTCTGTACTTCTTATTGCAAACAGAATGAAAAACATTAAACGAAACAAAACCAAATCCCCACCATGACCTAGAGGGCCCATGCCTCCCACCCATCTCCCCTCCCCACCCCACCTCTGCTCAAGTCACACTGGCTGCCTTGCTGTTCCTCAAAGATTCCAGGCCTTTCCTATCTCAGGGCCTTTCCACTGAGGGTCCCTCTGCCTGGAACGTTTCCCTCCCTCACCTCCTTCAGTTAAAGGCCTCAAACGTCACCTCACCAGGGAGGCTTCTCTGACCTCCCTATTTCAAATGGAAATCACCCCCATACCTTCCGTCCCCCTTTCCCCACGCATTTTCTCCTTAGCACTCCTCGCAAGCTAACACACTATTATTAGACTTTACTGACTCATTTTTCATCTACTGTATGCCTGGCTAAAACGTTTGTCCCCTAGGGCTGGGACTTTCGTCTGTTGTGTTCACCACGGTGTCTCCAGCACCTAGAGTGCCAACAGGTGCTCCACAGATATTCAACGGGGGAAACGAATGCCAGGTGTGTATATAGCAGATGCTCGATAAATGTCTGTTAGAAAAACGGATGCCAGTGAATAGAGGAGAGCTTATGAGGATGGCACCAAAAGAAGAAGCTGGGCACCCTGAGACAAATACAAGATAGACACAGAAGGAACATTTTGGATGGGGAGTGTCAGGCACGAGGTTGCCCAGGCTGAACCCTCACCAAGCGATGCCGGTGTGAACAGTCTGGCAGGCACCGCTTTGACAAGACACAGGCGCTGAGGATCCGAGCCAGGCGCTTCCGAAGGACTGGGGCAGTGGGGAGAGGCAAGGGGGTCAGGTTAGCCTCAGGGGATGCTGGTTCCAGCCCCCCACCAACCTTCTATCCATTGGCTGGGCTGGGTCATGCACTCACCATGCTCCACATAAGTGATAAAAGCCAGGGACATCAGGACCGCAGCCAGGTGGAAGCTGAAGCCCTGGGGGAGTGGAGGGGACAATGAAATGGGTGAGGAAGAGGCCCTGCCACCTGCCCCCATGCAGCTTCCACCCTGATCCTGCTCCGCCCTGCTCACATGCAAGAGGGCGCTGGCCGCATAGGTGACCAGCACAGCAGAGAAGGTCCCCAGGCGGAGAGCATTCTTGAAAACATCTGGAGGGGAAGAGATGTGGGACAAAATTCTCCTGAGAGTCCCCCAGCCCCTCCTGGAGGGCCACCAGCAGGATGAGAGTTCCCACAACCTGTTGGAGCCCCCAGGATAAAGTCCTTAGATGACCTCAAACTTCACATGCCCAAAGCCCAGCTCCCGGTCTCCCCCCCCAGCCTGCCCTTCCCAGTCTCATCCAGTTCAGTGGATGTCAGCTCCACCCTTCCAGTTCCTCAAGGCAAAAACCTGGGAATCACCCTTGATTTGTCCTCCCCAAACTCCCACATCCAAACTCGCAAATGGTGTGAGTTCCACCTTCAGAATATGCCAGAATCTGAGCTCTCCTCTCTGTATCCACTGCCACCACCACCATCACGCCCCCTCCCCTCTGTCTGTCCTCACAGCAGCCAAAGGGATCCTGTTGCAACCCAAGTCAGTTCAGGGCCCTCGTCTGCTCGGAGCCCTGCCGTAGCTCTCATCTCTCTCAGAGAAAAAGCCAAAGCCCTTTCCATGGCCCACGAGGCTCTCTGGGCCCTCCCTGACCTCACTGCCGGCCACCAGCCCCTTGCTCACTTTGTTCCTGCCTCACTGGCCTTCTTGCTGTTCCCCACACACCAAGCAAGCTCCTGCCTCAGGGCCTTTGCACCTGTTGTTCCTGCCATCTGTTACACTCCTCCCACGTATACCTGCACTCCCTGCTCCCTCACCTGCCTTGCATCTTTGCTCCAATGTCACCTCCTCCAGGAGACTTGCCCTGACTAATTTTTTTTACGATTGCAATACCCCACCCTCCCTACTCCTATCTCATACCAGCACTCCTGGATCACCTTTACCTGCTTTATCTTTTTTTTTTTTAAACCATAGCACTTATCAACACCTGAGCTATTACGTATTTTTTTCTCTTATTTATCATCTGCCCCCCAACAGAACTGCAGCTCCACAAGGGTAGGGATTTGGGGTGCCTAGCACGCAGAAGGTGCTCAGTAAATGTATGAATGTATGAAAGGGCCTGGGTTACCAACACAGCTAGAGTGGTGACTTGGTGACTCACAGTTATTTAGCCAATAAGACATGGGCAGGTTCCAGCTTGTGACAACTTCCACCATTGACCGAGGCAGCTCCACATTCAGTGGCTTGGACACCGTCAGGTCCCTGTGGGCAGAAGAGACATGCAAATTCATTTGGGATCTCAACTCATCGGACCACCACACTTCTGTCTAGGCTGTTCCCTCCCCTGGGAGTACCCGCCCTCCTCCCTGCAGCTCCTCTAGGCGGCACCCTGTGGGAGAGGGGGGTTCCCAAGCCCTCCCACCATTCCAGGTGATCCTTCTCCTCGGTAAAGCCAGCCCCCGCCAACGTGGCCGTGGCCTCGGACAGAAAGCCCACAAAATAGTTGCTGAAGTGGAAGGAGACAGCACTCTCGTAGGCTCGCAGCCACCTGGGGAGAAAGGGGCAGGGGAAAGAGGCATCACGTTTCGGCCCTAGCATGATACCCCACCACATGTCAACATCCCGGGTCCCACCTGTAGACTCACCTTACCATGGTGCCCCTAGGGCCCCCAGGGGTCAGGAAGGCAGTAGAGAAGAAAGAAAAGAGAGTCAGAGAGGCCCTGGAGGCTGGTCTGAATTGTTCAGACAAGACAGACGAAATGTAGCCGCAAAAAAAGGTGAACTATGATACTCACACACAGACATCCACCCTCAGGCAGTTAGCCTTATGTGGCTCAAACAGATGCACGAGCTGTCCTAAAATATGGCATGGTTTTGCAGGCTCACATGGCCAGACGGCCAAAGCCACCATCAGAGACCTGACCTCACAGACCTGCCCCCTCTAACAGCCAGACACAAATCTTATCAGACTCCCAGCCGTGCAGTGCTCTAACCTGACTCAGTGACCACAGGACAGCCGAAAATCCCTGAGCTGGGCACAGGGAGCATCAAACACCCTGCTGTGCACACACACACACCCTGCTAGTTGCAATCAGACATGGGCAAAAATAGGCAGCATCCTGCGTTGGAAGAAGCATAGGTTCTGAAGTCAGGCCTGGGCCTGGCTGCTTAGCTGGGTGACACTGGTCAAGTCACTTGACCTTTTAGAGACTCATTCAGCAGCCAGGGAGTAAGGGAGGGGCCATAAAAACAGAGCCAGATTAAACCCTGTAGTCCAACCAGAGGCAGTCAGTCCTGCAGACAGGCACAGACCAGAGTCGGTTACAACCCCTCAGCTAGATAACACCAAGCCATCAGACAAGGCAGACATACAGGCAGAGGTGGCCCATGAACTCCACAGATAGGCATATGACATGCTACGGTCAGACCCATTCCTGGCCAAAGCTACAAAATGTCAGAATCATCAACACAGATTTATCTGATCCAATGACAGCCATGCACCCTACCGTTGATGACGGCACAGCCAGACAGCCACTCACAGGCTCACGCTCAGGGGTTCAGTGGCCAATAGACAAAACAACCCATACATGTCCCTAGCCAGAGTCGCTGACAGGTTAAAGTCATCCAACCAACACACACGTCACTCTCCATGACAGTTATGTGACTTGCTTCTAATAGTCAAGTGGATGGGCAGAGAGCAGATCAGCATGGCAAGGAGACAGCTGAACAGATGGACAGCCAGACACATAGTATGTGTTGGAGTGTCAGTCATACAGAGTCACAGAGCCAAGCTTGGTCAGCCAGCCAGCCACAGTCTCTGTCTAGTCGTGGAGTTGATGGTCAGACACACTTGGACACACAGAACCCATTGGTCACGGGCTCTGCCCCCACTCACGTCAGCCCCACTCCACGAGCCCTTACACCTGCCCCCCTCATTTACCTGGCTTTGCGTTTCTTGCTGTAGTAACAGAAGACAGAAAGAAGCATTAAGAGACAGACTCAGAACTGGGGAAACCGCGGGTCCCTACCCAACCCCCTCACTGCTGGGCAGGGGTCTCAAAGGCTATGCTCACTTGCGAAGGAGGCGGTCACCGTCGAGGGGGATGAAGTACGGGAAGAGGTAGGGGCCCACGCAAGTGGACAGCACAAGGCACAGCAGGGCCAGTGCCAGGCTCCGGGCCACCTTCTGCAGCCATTGGCGGCTCTGTAGGGAAGGGATCAAGGCTCCATGAGTGCTGCTCCGGGGCAGCTCCCACAGTCCCTGCCCACCTGTCCACCCAGGACCTCACCAGTGGGCGGCCTTGGACAGCCTGTAGGTAGTTGTGGAAGGATATCCAGGGCCCGAAGACAATGGTGCCCACGAAGTAGAGGTAGCCCATGAACTCCACTGGCGAGGGCACTGCACCCACCTCGCCCCGGTCCAGGTCGAAGCCCAGAGACACTGCTTTCATGGCCACGATCATCTGGGCCCCTATGTGTGGTGCCCATGGTCAAGTGGATGGGCAGAGAGCAGATCAGCATGGCAAGGAGGAGGGGCGCCAGGTGAGATGTAGTAGGAAAAGGGGGCACAAAGATGGATAGGTGGGCACGGGACAGGTAGGCAGGTGGGCAAGGAAACGCACGAGAGATAGATGCCCTTACTCCAGAGAGTCAGGCACGTACATGACACGAGACAGACAGACTTAGGGAAAATGCATGGTGGAAAGAGACGTGAACCCGAGGGTAATGTGAAGGCTGCATGTCCAGTGGGGTGGGCAGATGAGGGAGAGAAGCAGGGGAGGAAAGGCACAGGGTGGGGCAGTTAGGAGACGTGGAGTGGGGCGGGGCGGGGGTGAGCAGGTGAGGGGGCAGGGCTACCTACCTCGCATCTTGTGCCATGTCACAGTGTCTACCATGTGCATCTCACTGAGGAAAAAGGTGTTGGTCTTGGTCCCATGACATTCATGGCCTCCGAGACCATAGAGGTGGGGAACCAAGGTGCCCAGAGGGTTCCGCTTCCTCCCATCCTACAACAGTCTCATGGCTGAAAAATTATCCCAGGTTCCCTCCTCCAGGGGGAGCCCATGCCCAACCTGTCCCTTACAGTCCTGTGAAAGGACAAATCTCCCAGATTCCCTTCTCCAGGGACACTCCACGCCCTCCCTGTTCTGTGCCTCCTCATAGGCGAATGACTCTCCCAGACTCCCTTCTTTCTCCAGGAAATCTTACCCCGTCCCTGCCTTGGACAACTTCATCTGGGGCCTGAGGACCCACCCACACACTTCAGCCAACAGTGTGAGGATAAGGATGCACACCCATACCCCATGAGTAGGTAGATGAGGATGGTGACGGAGAGGAAGACGCCTCGATGGGAGGAATGTCGGCAGAGGAACAGCACGAGGTAGCACAGGAGGCTGAGCAGCACGACCCAAACCATGTGCAGCTGGAAGAAGTGGTAGAGGCTGAAGAACCCGCCTGCCACGGTGCTTGCATGCTTCAGGTAGGATGGCAACCCTTTGGGCGAAAGGGAGAAAGAAAGGGAGAGAGAACGAGAAAGAGAGAGAGGGAAAGAAAGAGAGTGTGGGAGGAAGGGAGGGAGGGAGGGAGAGAGGGAGAACAAGAAAGAGAAGGTTGGTGGACTGGTAGGAAGGGGAGAATGGCCTGGGCTATAGGCTGGAATGTAGTGGGATCGGAGGGGCTCGGAGCAGGTGTTGGGGAGCTGGAGAGGGTGGTAGGGCCTAGGTTTAAAGAAAAGAAACTTCTATAAAGGGTATCTGGGGGACCCTGGAAGAAATTCAAGTATCAATTTATATAGGATAACATTATTGTATCCAGATTCAATGTCTCAGGGAGTGATGGCGGAGGATGTGGTTGTAGGGGATGATGTCCCTGTTCTTGGGGCTACACACTGAAGGATGTGGGGTACAGTGTCATGATATCAGCAGGTTATTCAAGCAATTCAGGAAGATGATAGATAGATGGATGGATAGATAGATAGATAGATAGATAGATAGATAGATAGAGCCAGCTAATGTGGCAAGATGTTGAAGTTGGAGAATCTGGTGATGCATGCGTGGGCGCTCATTGTACTATTTTTTCAACTTTTCAGTAGCTTTGAAAAATTTCAAAATAATAAACCTGGGAAAAAATAAACCACCCATTTAAAATAAAAGAAAAAGAAAAAAGAAAGTGTAGAACCTTCGGATTTCAGATTTCCAGAAATCTCCACCTCCTATAGGAACCTTGGGAACTTGGAATCTTTCATTAAGATACAGGCCTGCTATGACTGCGGAAACATTTCAGAATCCTAGAATCCAGAAATCGCATCATGCCCTGATTATAGAAATCCACAACGCCAACATTTTAGAAGTCTAGAATGTGAGAATTTCAAATTGTCAAAATCTCCAAGCCCTGTAATCATGGTACTTTGGGATTCCATAACCCTGTGACATCAGCATGCCAGTGTCTTATAACCTTGGGCTGTAGACATTTCAGAATCCCCAGATCCAAGAATCTCAGCTTTCTGGAATCCCAGAAGTCAGGAATACTGAAGGGCATGGCTTGGCATGGCAGGATGTGGCTCAGTGTGGTGTGGCATGGGGTGGCTGGCATAGTAGGATGCGGTGTGGTGGAATGGGGTTTGGCCTGGTGGGATGTGGTGAGGCTGAACATGTTGGGGCCCGGCTTGGACATGCCGGGCCCTGGCAGGATGTGGCAGGGTAAGGTGTGGCTTGATATGGATGAATGTGAGAAGTCTGATATGGCCTGGCATGGTGGCACACGGTATGGCAGGCACTTACCGAGCCTCCAGAGGAGGCGGCAGGCAAGGCAGATGGCAAGGAGCAGCCAGATCTGGTCAAGGCCCTGCTGGGCAGTAGGTAGGAGACAGCCTTGCAGTAGCTGTTGGAAAAATTCCTGGCGGCTGAAGGTAGCCATTGCGGAGCCCCACGGATAGATGGCCAGATGGATAGATCTGTCAAAGCGGGGACACAGAGGGAGCGGGTGTCCGTGGGGCAGACCTCGCTCAAGGGATGGACTCCGGTACTGACATTTCAGTTTGGGGCTGCCCAACCCATGTGGAGGTACGGTACTGGGGGACTGGGGGAGGGTGTGAGAAGTCAGGTACATCAGGCTGAGCTGCCAACTGTGTGCGTGTGGGTGTTCGTTCGGCAGGCACACGCACACCCTGTGACCTGGAGTGAATGAAGGACCTCTGTCTCTCCAATGCTATGAACAGTCCAGTCCGATGGTGATGGGATGGCATACATTTCAGGCCCATATATCAAATGGGGCGGGCGACGGGAAGGGGAATCCCTGGTTTCCAAGGTAGAGTCGCTCTGGGTGGAGGGCAGAGAGGGGGATTCTGTGACACTTGGGGGCCGTGTGCATCTCTCCTTGTATGGATGCGGCGGGTTGGGGGGTGTCCTGTATCTTCCGCGCGCCCCATCTCATCCTCACCCGGCGAGAGGCCGCCAACAAAGTCCTGCCCAGGTCCGGGGGCTGCAAGGAGGTGGTGGTAGGGGACATAGCCGGAGGGAGAGTCGGAAAGGTGATGGGGAGGGGGTCCCAGCACTGGCGCTACAGATCCGCCCGAGAAGGCCGGCTCAGGGATGGGAGCGGGGGAGCCGCGTGCGCACTACTGGCGACCTACCTGGCAGGAAAGAAGCCGTGGTCCTGAGGACCGAGGACGCGCTGCCGCCGCCGCCGCCTCCTCCGGGCAGCCTACCCCGCAGGCCGCAAGGCCGGGACCAGCAGCGGCTCCCAGGGCGGCGCGGCGAGCGGGCCCTTTAAATCCCGGGGCGGCCCGGCCGCTGGCTCTGCCAATGGGAGAGCGGGAGGGGGGCGGGGACGGGGACACGGAGGAGGGGAGCGGGAGGATCGAGGGAAGGAGGAGCGCGGGGTTGAGGGGAGCCGGGCGCGGGGGTACGTCGGCGCGCAGGACGTTCACGCCCGCACCTTTCCGGCCTGTGGCCGTTCCAGCCCCGGACCGCTTGCGTCCAGAGGATTTCTGGCCATCCAAGAACAAACTCCCGAATCTCCAAATTTCCAAGCCTTGGAAGCTGAGAAGGGAAAGATGGGGGAGGGAGGAGGGAAGCAGCTGCACCCCCAAATGGTCACCCTGGCACGTCCTCTAGATACCGTGGTGGCCCCGTTTCACAGATGGGAAAACAAACCGAAATCTCTCCTTCCTCATCCTTTGAGAGAACCGAAGTAACTGCCAACCCTTCCCGCCTCCGGGGAACGGCCAGGAACATTTATAAGTAATGACTGTGTCACCTAGGAACACAAATTAGGCGCCTGTGCTTCCCCTGGGGAGAAGCTGTGAGCACTTGGCGTGTCATCGTTGAGAAATGATTTGCATGCTTAATTCCCCGGCAGACTCTTTGCATTGAAGGTGACCCCAGGGACTAGCAAATGTTCCCTGTGAACTAGAAGGAGGCTAGTACGGAGCACTTAAAAAGAGGATATTTATAAAGCTCTTACACCTATAATCCCAAAACTTCAGGAGGCCAAGGATAGGAGAATCGCTTGAGGTCAGGAGTTGGAGACCAGCCTGGCCAACATGGTGAAGACCCGTCTTTACCAAAAATATAAAAATTATCCGGGAGTGGTGGTGCAAACCTGTGGTCCCAGTTACGCGGGAGGCTGAGGTGAGAGGATGGCTTGAGCCTGGGAGGCAGAGGTTCCAGTGAGCCGAGATCGCGCCACTGCACTCCAGCCTGGGTGACCGGGCGAGACCCTGTCTCAAAAATAAATAAATGAAGACCGGGCGTGGTGGCTCACGCCTGTAATCCCAGCACTTTGAGAGGCTGAGGCAGGTGGATCACCTGAGGTCAGGAGTTCGAGACCAGAATGGCCAACATGGAGCAACCGTATCTCTACTAAAAATACAAAAAAAAAATATATATATATATATATATGTATATGTATGTATATATATAGCTGGGCATGGTGGCAGGTGCCTGTAATCCCAGCTATTCTGGAGGCTGAGGCAGGAACCCCAGAGGTGGAGGTTGCAGTGAGCCGAGATCACACCATGGCACTCCAGCATGGACAACAAGAGTGAAACTCCTTCTCAAAAAATAAATAAATAAGTAAATAAACAAGAGCAAAACCTTTTCTCTAAATAAATAAATAGATAAATAAGAAAGCGCTTAAACTGGCCCCAATAAAGACTCATATAGGGTTCTATCTGTACCAACACTAAAGATTTAGGTAGCACCCGCCTTCTACCTACCCTACTGCTGCAGTTTCTAGGCATCCCACTTTGTACCTAGGGTGATGAAGGGCCTATTTTTCCAAAAGAGTACTTACTGCATGCTTAGCTGTGACGTGGAAGGGAGAAGGAAGCCCAGGTCAAGCTGGACTCCACTCTGACCTGGGCAGCCAACTGAAACAAATTTTAATCAGATTAACAATGGTCTGTATGGAACTGGTAAGTCATGTTCATTCACCCGTCTTCAGTGTCATTTTCTGTTAAACAAAAGAGTGGGCTTGGCAGGTTTTTGCTGGGAAACACCAATGGTAATTGAAGAGAAATGTATGTTTTCTCTCTATTTTAACATGCAGTTAAGTAGAGTTCTAGCTCATAAATTAGTATTCATGTATAATAAACAAAAATATTTAATATGTTTTATATAGATATATATTCTTACCATATATATAATGAATAATACCTTAGAGCAGATGCACAAATCCCAATTCTTTCCCTTAACAGCAGAATACAGGACATGTATTTTATGAATTAAATTTCATTTTAATTTTTTTCTCAGTTGTCAAACACACTCAAGTTGATTCAACAAAGACCCACAGCACCTACCGGAATACTTCCCTCAGCTGCAAGACCTGGCATTTGAAACTGGAAGATTCTTTAGTAAGCTGGTTTTCTCCAACAAGAAAAAAAAAAAAATCTGGAAGATTCTTACCACATGTGCTTCTGGGCTTCTCAAACTCGATCCTTTCCATCTAGGCTTTTGAGCTGTGCAACAAAGAGCTAGTATCTAGATTTTAGGATATGTAACAAACATCTACAAATCACTAAGAAGAAGACAAACAATACACTTGGCAATAGACATTGGATACAAACAGGTAATTCACAGCAGAAGAAACCTGAAATGGCCAATATGTGTAATATATGAAAAGATAACCCAATCTGTTTACTTATCAGGGAAATATAAAATTAAAACAACGGTGAGATATAATACCATTTTACATCTACCAGATGTTGTGCTTCATATTTTTTATCACTGGAGCTTAGTGGAGGGTGGACACTCAGTAAATATCTGTGGTCATTCTGGGTTATGGTTTCTGGGGCGTTTTAAATGAGTACTCCATAATTAAATAAATGCAAATTAAAAACAGTGATATACTGTTTTTCTCTTACGGGACTTGCAAAAATGCCAAGCCTTATGATGATAACATATTTACTCTCTTTCTGTCTCTGTCCTTCTGTTTTTTTCTCTATATATACATATGTAATTTATATATATATATAATTTTTCTGAATGATACACAGTGATTTTTCTGAATTATTTGATAGTGGTTGCAGATATGATATGATGCCCTTTTAACTAAATACTTCAGTATGAATTTCCTAAGAGCAGTGACTTTTTTTTTTTACATTGCTACCAGCATAGTATGAGGCTTCCATTGCTTCACATCCTCAGAAATATTTGTTATCTGACTTTTTGGTTCTAAGCACCCTGGTGGGCATGTCAATAGCATCTTTGTATAGGAAAATTGAATCATAGATTAAAAGACTAATCATAGACTAAAAAAACCTGATAACAAGATTCTGTTATCAGGTTCTTTTAGTCTCCTCCAATGTGGAACAATGTCTCCATCTTAACTTTCATGATCTTGATGTTTTAGGAGAGCACAGACCAGTTCTTTGGAAGAATGTCCTTCAATTTGGGTTTCTCTGATGTCTCCTCATGATTAGATTTGAATTCTGCATTTTTGGCAGGAATTCCACAGAAGTGACGCTGTGTTTTCAGCTTATCAGGAGGCAGGAGGGTTCAGTTAATCCCGAAATTGGCATTAGCATTGATCTTTTGGTTAAGTGGTCTTCCAGTTTTCACCACTGTAAATTTACTATTTTTCCCTTTGTAATTCTTTTTTTTTTTTTTTTTTTCTTGAGACAGGGTCTTGCTCTATCACCCAAGTTTGAGGGCATTGACGCAATCATGGCTCACTGCATCTTTGAACTCCTGGGCTCATGTGATCTTCAAGGACTAAAGGTGTGAGTCACCATGCCCGGTTAATTTTAAAATTGTTTTGTAGAAACAGAGTCTCACTGTGTTGCCCAGGCTGGTCTCGGATTCCTGGGCTTAAGCAATCCTCCTGTATCAGCCTCCCAAAGTGCTAGGATTACAGCCATGATCCCCTTTTGTAATTAATAAGTATCTTGTCGGTAGATACTTTGAGACTGTAACTCTGCATTTTTTAAAATCAAACTTTTACTCCCTACTTTAGCATCCATTGGTGGTTCTTGCCTGAAGCAATAACTACTCTGATGGTGGCCAAATAATGATTTTTCTTTTATACATACAGAGGGATTTTACTGTGAGGAAGAGTTTTCTTTCTCTTTCTCTCTCTGGGACTCATAGATTCTTATTTTATTTTTTATATTTATTTATTTATTGAAACGGAGTCTTGCTCTGTCATCAAGGCTGGAGGGCAGTGGTACGATCTCCACTCACTGCAACCTCCACCTCCCGGGTTCAAGTGATTCTTCTACCTCAGCCTCCCAAGTAGTAGGGATTACAGACACCTGCCACCATGCCTGGCTAATTTTTGTATATTTAGTAGAAAAGGGGTTTCACCATGTTGGCCAGGTTGGTCTCGAACTCCTGACCTCAGATGATCCACCCACCTCAGCCTCCCAAAGTGCTGGGATTACAGGTGTGAGCCACTGCGCTCGGTCAGATTCTTATTTTGTTGATTGACTTTAGGGTCTCACTCTGTTGCCCAGGCTGGACGGCAGTGGCTCAATCATAACTCACTGCAGCCTACAACTCTTAGGCTCAAGTGATCCTCCTGCCTCAGCCTCCTGAGTAGCTGGGACTTTTAAAAATTCTTTTCCAAAATGCCAGATATAGGTGATGAGGAGGAAGGCAGCAAATCACATTGCCATGTGTGTACCTATGCAACAATCTTGCATGTTCTTCACATGTACCCCCAAACCTAAAATGCAATAAAAATAAAAATAAAAAATATTTTCTAGAGATGGGGTCTTGCTATGTTACGCAGGCTGTCCCTGAGTTCCTGGCCTCAATCCATCCTGCCCTGTCACAAAGTGCTGGGATTACAAGTGTGAGCCACCATGCCTGGCCCCACACTGGATCTTAAAGAAAAATTATGAGAGTTCATGGTCAAGAAAGGAAGGGAGGAGGGTTCCAGGTAGCCCAGGTAGTTCCTGACCTGGGCAAAGGCAGAGAGAAATTGTGAGATGGGAATGAGGTGCTCCTGGTGACAGGGTCTGTGAGGGTGCATACTCTGGGACACAGAAGCTGGGCAGGGAATATGAGGCTCCTTTAAGCTGAGACCCCAGTGTGTGAGCCTTCTTGAGGGTAGCACTCATGTGGGGGTTCCTTTATCCCTTACCTCAACCTGGGATCTCACTGCGCCATTCTACAGAGAGAATGCTAGGGCAGGGAGAGAGTGAAGCCATTCTTCAGAGATGAGCAGGTACGTATCTTGCCGGGTAGTTCTGTGGCCTGTGCAGGCAGAACACTGTTGTGGCCGAGGTGAGCGGATGGGTTCCATGTCTGCAGGACATACCTCATCTTGGGACCAGCAGCCACCCTTTCCTGTTCTTACCCAGCTGCTAGCTTACAATGGGACTTTGAAGAAGTCAATCTGTCTAGACCTCGGTTTCTCCATCTATTTAATGGTGTTACTGATGCTCTAGACTCAAGGCCACTTGATTAGAAGTTTGTGGACTAGGCGGATGCATAGATGGGATTCCAAAGAGTCCTTGAGCTTGCAACCAACTCTGTAAGTGCTGTCAAAGTCCTCCAGCCAAAACTCCCCAGGAACACATGTGGTTGAACAAGTTGGGTTTATTACCCATTGCAACAAGGGAGAGCGTACACTGTAGGGAAGCATGGGGTGTCTCAGTAAAAGGGAGTTAGAACTTATAGGACTGAGGCTTGTGTTTAGTGATTTCGGGGACAGTTTAAGGAAGCAGGGCTTTGCTTTGGCTAGGAAGTGGTGCTAATTCTTTGTGTGTTTGTTTGTTTCAGTTTGCATATTGGTGCTAATTCTATGATTGGCTATCGCAATATTTCTAGATTGGCTATCTAGAAAGAGGGCAGTCTAACTAGAGTGGAGGCTAAAGCTGTCATTAGCCAAAAAAAAAAAAAAAAAAAAAAAAAAGTACATTATATAGCCAAGTCGGGGGATATGTGGTCATTTCTGTGGTTTGGCCAACGTATTCATGCGTCTGTGCTGAGACAAAATGACATACTGATCTTGTTTTTGTCTCGATCCATCACAATCAGACTGGCCTTGTCTGATACTGATGTTTTGTGAAATTGTACATGTTCAATAGGAGGGCACTAAGGCCTAGCTGTGGGTACCAAGCCAGCTCTGGGATGTCAGGGGCTGCTTGTCTCTTTTTCAACATGTTCCTAGGGAGCAGGCTCTCAGCTTTCATCAGATTTTCTGGGAAATCTGGAATCTCACAGAGAACCAAATGCTTAATCTGTAAAACCACTTGTAGCTCAGACAGATGCCGCCCATTTTACAGAGGCTGCAACTGAGGCTCAGATGGGATAAGTGGCTTCTATGGGGATGTGAGGTCGTGTGTGTGTATGTGTGTGTGTGTGTGTGTGTGTGTGTGTGTCACAGGCACCAGCAGAGCCTGTGACAATGGTGAAATTATATCACTCTGTAAAAACCAGTCTTTGTGAAATTAAATCCCTCAGTCTTAAAACCAATGCAGACTATTAGATGTCAGCAAGAAAGACTGTTTGGTTTCTTTTGCAAAGATCAGCTTTCCTTATTTGTGCTTTTTAAAAAGTCCTTTTTACAACCCCGATGAGGAGAATTTGACATCTAACAAAAATGCATGTTTTTCTTTTGCCCCAGCACTCCCACTTCCAGAAATTTACCCTGAAGATACTCCCCCAAACACTGTGAAAATACAGATGCACAAGGTTATTCATTGAGGCATCGTTCATAATTGGAAAATATTGGAAACAATATCACTTCCTATACACAGGCAGTGGTTGAATAAGCTGTGGTGCAGTCACACAGTGGAGTTCTATGTAGCTGTAAAATGATTCAGGAAGACATCTATAAACCCATGAGGAATGATTAGCACACATTTTTTTTTTTTCAGGCAGAGTCTCACTCTGTTGCCCAGGCTGGAGTGCACTGGCACGATCTCAGCCCACTGCAACCTCCACCACCCAGGTTCAAGTGATTCTCCTGCCTCAGCCTCCTGAGTAGCTGGGACTACGGGCGCACGCCATCACACCCAGCTAATTTTTGTATTTTTGGTGGAGACAGGGTTTTGCCATGTTGGCCAGGCTGGTCTTGAACTCCTGACCTCAGGTGATCCTCCCACCTCGGCCTCCCAAAGTGCTGGGATTACAGGGGTGAGCCACTGCACCCGGACAGGACATACTGTTAAGTAAAAAAAGCAAAGTGCAAGCCAGGCGCGGTGGCTCATGCCTGTAATCCCAGCACTTTGGGAGGCTGAGGCGGGCGGATCACCTGAGGTTGGGAGTTCGAGACCAGCCTGACCAACATGGAGAAACCCCGTTTCTACTGAAAATACAAAAAAATTAGCCAGGCATGGTGGTGCGTGCCTATAAACCCAGCTACTTGGGAGGCTGAGGCAGGAGAATGGCTTGAGCCTGGGAGGCGGAGGTTGCAGTGAGCCGAGATTGCACCACTGCACTCCAGCCTGGGCAACGAGAGTGAAACTTCGTCTCAAAAAAAAAAAAAAAAAAAAAAAAAAAAAAAAAAAAAAACCCAAAAAAAAAAAAAAACACCAAAATTAAAAATGTTTTAAAAAAAAAAAAAAAAAAAAAAAAAAAAAATAAAAAAAAAAAAAAAAAAAAAAAAAAAAAAAAAAAAAA
>CAUYLG010000777.1:0-45232 GCA_963573385.1 Cacajao melanocephalus
GGACACAGGGAGGGGAGAATCACACACTGGGGTCTGTCGGGGGTAAATAGGGGAGGAACAGCGAGGGGTGGGGAGTTGGGGAGAGATAGCATGGGGAGAAATGCCAGATATAGGTGATGGGGAGGAAGGCAGCAAATCACACTGCCATCTGTGTACCTATGCAACAATCTTGCATGTTCTTCACATGTACCCCAAAACCTAAAATGCAATCAAATAAATAAAATAATTAATTAATTTAAAAAAAGAAACAGGCAGGTTCAAAGCAAAAAAATTTGGAGTCATCCTGACAGAGGTGATTCAACATATTACATAATTAAATGTGTTTACCAAGGTGGTGAGTGTATAGAGCAGTGATTTTCAATCTATGGGGTACATAAGAATCACTGAGTGTATGTTAGAATCTGTGTTACAGCTTCAGGCTTTCTGATTAGGTAGATCTGGGTGGAGGCTAGAAAATCTACAAGTGCCTAAATCTCCCTTCCTTATTCTAAAGCAGATAATCTGTAGGATTTATTATAGGGAAATTGCTAGAGAGTTATGAATACCAAAGACAGGTGTATCTTTTAGATGCAATTATATTTAAAGAGAAAGAGTGAAAAGAAGAATGGGAGAAGGAATTAGAGAGGAAAACATTAAAATTACATAAGGAAAATTGCAGTCTAAAGGCTACAGAAAAAGAGTGTTTAAACAATCTGTGTAGAGAAGAAGAGTTGGAAGTCTGCTTGATAGGAAGGACCTAAAGGGTAAACCATGTTTAGGAGGAGCGAAGGAGGGTGAGCACTGCATACATGGGAAGTAATGAAATCATCTTTTGATATGAGTAGTCTGAACTTAGTTCTAAAACATAAAATGACATTTATCTGACCTTTTACAGGGTATAAAAAATGTCAGTTGGAGGGACCATTCTCAGAGTTTAAAAAAGTAGTGATCTTATACAGTATATCTTTTAAATGATCTTAAAATGTTGGTATTTCTTTTCTCTACATACTGATTTCTGACTAGCTGGATGTCTCTTTTCATTTATAATTCAGCTGATGTGTTATGGTTGTGCTTAGGCAATATTTCATTTTTTGCTGGGGCATACATTTACATTAAAAATTGCAAATTTTTTCTTTGTTCCTTTTGCAGTTGAATTTAGATAATTTGGAAATATTTTTTATTTTTCTATATGTCTAATATTAGTTATGTGAATGGACATTATGAACATCATTTATTCATGGTTAGAACATTCCCATGTTTAATAGAAATATGGAGTTGTTTTTTTTTAAATAAAGCCCTTAACAATAAGTAGAGAGCCAGGCATGGTGGTATGTACCTGTAGTCCCAGCTACTTGGGAGGCTGAGGCACGGGAATTACTTGAACCCTGGAGGCAGAGGTTGCAGTGAGCTGAGATCACAGCGCTGTACTCCAGCCTGGTGACAGAGTGAGACTCCGTCTCAAAAAAAAAAAAAAACCCAAAATACAAAATAACAACAAGTAGATAAGGTACTGCAAATCTGTGAAACAACTGCCATTGGCATTTGTATGACTATATTTTTGTCCTTATACAGCTTTTCTATGGAACATGACATAAGAACAACTATAAATTATTTAATTGACTTTTTTTTAAATTAAATCACTGGGGCTGGCATATTTAATAAAAACAATATGAGGACTATATATTCCAAACAGAAGCAAAACAAAAAGCTTGGTGAATACACATGCCCTAAAAGAGCTAATATGGTAACAATATATTTTCCATTTGTCTTTTGTCCAGAGATAGTAGAGCAATATAGTCTTTGGTCATGATTCTACCTACTTTGTTTTTACCTGATACATATCTCTCATAATTTGCTACATGTAGAACAAGAGCTATGTCTAACGATATCTATATATTACTATAAAAATGAGGAAATCCAACATCCATATATATTTTATGTATTCCATCTTTCTGTTTAATATTGTATATTTTAAAGTTAGGATACATATTAATATTGTATTCATAACAATTTCAGCAACTGAATATGCACATTACTTAATAGCAATTCATATCAATAGCTCACATGTATTAAATGGTTAACATTTAAAGATACCGTTATGTATTTCATAGACACCCAATTAATTAATTATTATACTAAAACATGTCTGTGAAGTAGATATTATTGTCACATCACAAATGAAAAAAATGGGGATTTGAGAACTTAAAAAAATATTCAAAATTTCTACCTCATAAGTGGAATAGCTAATGTGTAAACACAAATCAATTAAATTAGAGAAATTAGAGAGTTTATTGTCACAAAATTTTGTCTTCAATAATGTTATAGCAATGTGAACTAGATAGGCATTCAGGGAACAATATGAAAAAAGCTTCAAATGGTGTACATGATACAAACTGTTTAGTGCTAGGCACAATCTAAGTCACTGAGAGGCAGCTTTGTGAAACTGATATTTCACATTTTCACACTATTTATAATTTGTGTAGTGTAACCTTTTTTTTTCCCCCATAAGGAAAAATTATTTAGGCTTGCTATTTACCATATAAAATTTTGTGTTGAATGTTTGTTTGCATGTGATTGTGTATTTTTGAACTGCATATCTAATCTCACAAAAATTAAAATAGCTTTGAGATCAAATAACAATTCTGGCTTTCAAATGACACTACTTTTGGGTGTTAGTGTATTAAGGGAAAATAAGGTTGCACTATTTTTTATGAAAAGAAGAAAAATAGCAATTTAATAATGAATGTGGGCTTTTTTTTTTCGAAGTTTCCTAATGAGAATTCAGACAATGGCCATCAATGATAATAGAAAATCACCCTTTGACCAGAATCATGCCAGGAAAAATTTGAGTAGAAAATATCTTCTCATGTTTTTTAAACAGTATTAATTTCTTAATCAATATCTTATATTAAATTGTTAGTAATGCCACTGGATGTTTTAGGAAAATAACAAGTAGGAAAATAAGAGAGTGATACTTTTCTAACATTCTCCTGAACATAAAAATAAAAACATGATGTTTATAAAAGTGAGAGGATTAAAATGTTTATAATAGCAAAATAAAGTTTAGGAAATAATTTTGTAAATTCTAAAATCACTTTAATTTTTTACAAATATTTACTTTAAATAATATATTATAGTAAAACATTTTACTGTTAGAACATATGTGTATGTGTATATATACACACTTTTGTCAGTAATTAATGATACGAGCACCATAATATCGAAGGGATATAGTGATGTTACAATTTATTTAATTTGGCTAGGGTCCTACAACACTTGAAATAATATTATCATAGAAACAAAGTTAACATTGCATTTAAAGTTAAAAGCAAATGCCATCTTCATACTTGAAAAAGTGAAATACTTTAATTCCTATGAAGTTACTCCTATTTGAGTATATTCTAAAGTTTGGATCATTAGAGAAATAGTAAAGGAAGGTTATTAAATACACAACTTCATGAATTGGCAAAAGAAAACTACATGAAATTACTTGCAATGTTTTAATTTTGGAGGGTGATTTTCTAAATCATTCTAATGATTTCATTGTTTTAACAAGTTGAGATATTTTCTGATTGATAAAATTATGTCAATTTTAACATATCTTGTGTTATTGTGTATGTGACATAAATCAAAGGATTCAAGTGCCTAACAGGAAAAAAAATTAGAAGTCATACATTCTTTTTTTTTCTTTCTTTCACTCTTTCTTTCTTTTCTCTCTTTTTCTTTCTTTCTAAAAAAAAAAAAAAAAAAAAAGAAGTCATAAAATGAGTTGTACTCACAGCTCTGCTATTAATATATCATCTTGAATAAATTGGTAATCATTCTTTATTATTTTGCATTTCTGGGTGATCGAATGAAGGTACAGAACTAGAGATCCTCTGTAGCACATCTTATGTCTCTGTCCTACAACTATATAACTTCACAGATGGCTCCTGATAACTAGAAGTGAGAACCCAGCTATTTGAAATCTTAATGAAAATTGAAGTAGGATTATTACAAATACTCTGTTTCTCTTTACTAACTGCGACATAAAAATAACAAATTATTGCTAAAAATAATAAATTTGTCTAAAAATATTACATATGAATATAACTGCTGGGGATTTCTCTTACTGCTATAAATTAACTGAAACAAATATTATATGTCAAAATTTATTTATAAAAGCCAAACAACTTGTATTGCTCTAAAAATCCGATGGCATGAATATGTTTTAATGAATTAGAATGCTTCAAAATGTATTTTGTTACTATTAAAATAGTTAAAACTCTGTGTTATGAACCAACACATTGAATAACAATGTACTATGTAACAATATCAAAATATAAGATGTTATTTGTACAATGATAAACATTTAAAAATTTAAAAGAAGTCACAATATATTCTGCATTAAATATGTAAACAGTAAAAATGCAGAACATCTTAGAAAATGGGAAATTTTGACACTGTATGTAGTAGATATGAAAACCCTAATATGTATAAATTCAACAATTGCATATTTTAGATCACAAGGCTTTGAAATTAAAAAAATAATTACCAAGTTATTACATTCTGCACAGATATATGTCACAGTATACTGCCTATCATTCTTTCAACTATTGTATCTTTTGTAGCCCTTCTTTTTAGTGTAACCTTAAAAATAACCCATACTAATATAAACAGTTTTATTCACTACAACCAAGATAATGTAGACTCTGTTCATAGTAAGAAAAAAATATCAATTTTACTTATCTGTGAAATTATTTAATCATCCCAAAATTCTCTAAATTTTGTTATTATGAGTAACTTAAGATTTGTGTGTGTACATGTACTTGTATTATATATGCATATGTTTATAAATGCATTTTAAATTTTATGTAGCTTATTTTTGCATGAACTATATGCTGTGTACATATATGACAGACAACTGATGTATTAATATTATGTAAAATAAAATTCTCTACATTTCTATAACCCTCTCTGTGTATGTTTTTCTCTATGCCTTATAAATATAGTCTATAATGTGTATTTGTTTTTATGTATATTCCAAGTAATACACATTTACTTAAAATCCTATTTAATCTATTTATGTCTGTTTTGTAGTTGTGATAGATACCATTGATGTTTGCATTTTAAAGGCCTGACAATTATGCCTCAAATATTTTTAGATTTCTTAGGCTCATGCTTTTAATAGGAACCAATGCTTATATCAGTGTATGTCTAACTTAGAACAACAACCCATTACACTTTTTCTTCTTCTCGGTGAAGCCTCTTAACATCACTGCTTCAATAAGGTAATTCTTCCAAAGTATCTCTAGCATATAGGTTGTACCATTGACTATATGAGATAAAGATATGAGATAAAACATTGCTAGTAGCCACATCTGATTTTATCAATCCATTATTTAACATTCAAAGTTAGCATATTATTTTAGAATAGTGTTTTTTCATATTTTATACATATATGTATTCTTGTTCAAATTTACTCTTATATGCATTTTATTCCTTTTGGAGTTTTCATTTTATGGTTATTATTTGGTTTTAAAAATATGGTCTCACAATTAAGGGGACATTTAGATTTCAAGCATAGGCAAGTACATGAATTGGGTACATTTGATAAATTCCAATGAAGTTTCTGATATCCTTAAATTAGATAATAACATGTCATGTCTAATATGCTAAAATCTAGAAATTTAAAAGTATATATGATAAATGCATACGTATTTGATATTTTTAAAATTTTAAAATTATAATTAGATAATAATATTAAAGCACAGAGATGGGAAATAATGTATGGCCAAGAGGAAAATACTATATTGAGCATGTGGAAAAAATGGACAAATGTTTAAAATTACAAAATATTAATTAAGTAGTATGAGAAATGCAAACACACAAACAGACTTCCTTTCCATAATAAGTTTAGAAAATAATGGAGACACATGTTTCCTGTTGGATGTGCTCACCTGCATCCAAGAGTGTATACAGTGTGCAAACATTCACAAATTATGTGTTTACTTAATCATTTTCTTCTTAAATTAGCTCATGAGTTTGGCAAAGTGCATTCACTTTGTTAAACTCTATTTTAAATATTTACATTAGAAGATGACATTTACAATGATTCTGCAGAAAATTGATGTATGTTTCAGTTTATGAAAATAATTATATTTTTAAAATTATATCCCTAAACAAAAAAACATAAAAATTGTTTAACTCTTTAAGATCTCTTTGCTCATCTTACTAATTTAAAGTAATGATTGTGGTCTAATTTAAAGATCACATAAAAAAATCTAAGCTAGGAAATAAGAAAGATATATTTAAAATTCCATGTTAAAAATCTATATCACACTAGCAGCATGTTAAATTATGTGTTTTTATATGAAAAATTTATTTTAAATACACACACCAACATATATGCATATATGCATACATGTGATATGATACATATATCTAATAATGCATTTTAATAAATGATTATATAGGTATAGTGATTCAGATAACATAGAGAAAAATGGAAACAAATAGATAGATACAGGTATAGTACAGAAAGAGGGGATAGAGATAGAGACAGAGCCACAGAGAAAGAGGTGAAAAGAGCATGTCTATGCACTTTCAAAAAGATGACTTGGCAAGAAGGATGTTTTGAAGAGCATCTCTAAGTTTTCTTCTAGAATTTTTGTAGTTTAAGGTATTACATTTAAATCTTTAATCCATCTTGAATTAATTTTTATATATAGTGAAAGATAAGAGTCTCACTTAATTCTTCTGAATATAGCTAGACAGTTATCCCAGCACCATTTATTGGATAGGGAGTCCATTCCCCATTGCTTGTTTTGTTGCCCTGGTCAAAGATCAGATCATTGTAGGTGTGCAGCTTTATTTCCGAGTTTTCTGTTCCATTGTTTTTACACTTGTATCATGCTGTTTTTGTTATTGTAGCCTTATAGCATAGTTTGAATTCAGGTAGTGAGATGCCTCCAGCTTTGTACTTTTTGCTTAGGATTGCATTGGCTATTCAGCTTCCTTTTTTGTTCCATATGAATTTTATATTCCCTTTTTTCTAATTAGTTGAAGAATGACATTGGTAGTTTGATAGGAATAACATTGAATCTGTGCATGGCTTTGGGAAGGACAGCCATTTTAATATTAGTTATTCTAATCCATGATCATGTGACGTTTTTTCATTTATTTTTGTTATCTTTGAATTCTTTCTGCAGTGTTCTCCTTGTAGACATTGTTCACCTCCTTTGTTACCTATATTCCTAAGTATTTCACTTTCTTTGTGGCTATTGTGAATCATCTTAAGCAAATTACAAGGAACACAATGCCACATACCACATATTCTCACTTATAAGTGGGAGGTAAACATTGAGTACACATGGTCATAAATATGGAAACAGTAAGCACTGTGAAATACTAAAAGATGGACCTAGGAAGAGGGATGTGAGTGGAAAAACTACCTGTTGGGTACTGTATTGGTTCATTCTCACATTGCTGTAAAGATACTACCTGAGACTGAGTAATTTTTAAAGAAAGGAAGTTTCATTGACTCATAGTTCTGCATGGCTTGGGAGACCTCAGGAAACTTACAATCATGGTGGGAGATGAAGGGGAAACAAGGACTTTCTTTACATGTCAGCAGGAGAGAGAAATGAGCAAAAGAGGAAGAGCTCCTTATAAAACCATCAGCACTCGTGAGAACTCACTCACTATCATAGGAACAGCCAGGGGAAAACTGTCCCCATGATCCAATCACCTCCCACCGGATCCCTTCCTTGACACATTGGGATTATAAGGATTATAATTTAAGATGAGATTTGGGTGGGGACACAGCTAAACCATATCATTCTGCCCCAGACCCTCCCAAATCTCATGTCCTCACATTTCAAAACACAATTATGCCTTCCCAGCAGTTCCCCAAAGTCTTAACTCATTTCAGCATTAACCCAAAAGTCTAAGTTTGAAGTCTCATCTGCAACAAGGCAAGTCCCTTCTGCCTATGAGCCTGTGTATTATTTTGTTTTCACATGCTGATATAGACATCCCTGAGCCTGGGCCATTTGCAAAAGAAAGAGATTTAATAGGATTTGTAGTTCCACGTGGCTTGGGAAGCCTCACAATCATGGCAGAAGACAAGGAGGAACAAGTCATGTTTCACATGGATGGCAGCAGGCAAAGAGAGAGAGATCGGGCAGGGAAACTCCCCTGTATAATACCATTAGATCTCATGAGACTTAGTGGCTATCACAAGAACAACACGGGAAAGGCCTGCCCCCACATTTCAATTACCTCCCACCAGGTCCCTCCCACAACACATGAGAATTCAAGATGAGATTTTGGTGGGCACATAGCCAAACCACATCAGCCTGTAAAATTAAAAGCAGATTATTTACTTTCAAGATACAATGGGTGTACAGGCACTGGATAAATGCTATCACTCCAAATAAAAGAAATTGGCCAAAACAAAGGTGCTACAGGCCCCATGCAAGTCCAGAATCTAGCAGGGCAGTCATTACATTGTAAAGCTCCTAAATAATCTCCTTTGAATCCATGTCTCATATACAGGCCACGCTGATGCAAGAGGTGGGCTCTCATGGTCTTGGATAGTTCCACCTCTGTGGCTTTGCAGGGTACACTCTCCCTCCCAGCGGACTTCACAGACTGTCATTGTGTGTCTGTGGCTTTTCCAGGAGCACAGCGCAAACTTTCAATGGCTCTAGCATTCTCGGTCTGGAGGACCTTGGCTTATCTCACAGCTCCACTATGCAGAGCTTCCACTAGGGGGCTCTGTGTGGGGGCTCAGATCCCACATTACCCTTTCACACTGCTATAGCAGAGGTTCTGTAGAAAGTGTACTATGCTCACTACCTGAATCCAATTTGCACATGTTACAATTCTATACATGTGCCTCTGTATATAAATTAAAAGATCCTTTGTCAAATATATTTGGTACATAATCAAGTATAGCATAATAGCTATCATCTAGTAATATTACATATTATATACATTTTGCTAAAGAATGTTTATGTTCCTATGAATTATATATATATTTTTTATCATTTATTGCCTGAAAAGCACACTGGGCAAATTTAATTAAAAATTGCAAATTGTGGCCATTTGTGTTTCTATGAGTATGTGACACATGAACATGTATATACATGCACAGAATATATAATAAAGGTGATTTTTGTTTCATGTAAAATGTAAAATAAGAAAGATGATCTTTACCATATATTAGGGAAGTTGAGTTCGATTATGAAAACATGCCTATAACTAAAGAAGCTTTCTATGATTTACAATTGAGATTTGTGTATTTTTCGCTAAATTGATAATAAACATCAAAGGCATGAAAACTCTGATTTTTGAATAAGAATTAATCTATACATTTTACACATAAACAAATCATACATCTTAATACATTGTAAAAAAATTCTTTAAATAGCTAAATTCTGGCATTTAGACAGTAATGTTTACTGTATCTTTTGCTGGAACTGGATTTATGTTTGCTTTCAACACTGCAAAAATATAGATCAATATTGCTAATAAATCTTTAAATGCTTTTTAACCTTACAAGCTCTTTATAATCTGAAGGATAATCAATAAACACGGCAGTAAAATGGTTTGTGATTCATCTTTTAAGGCAGTGTTATTCTACGACATAATGCCAATAACTGCATGTAAATGCCACAATCAATATTTTGTTTGAAACATTATTTGAACAGATAAGGCAGTAGAAAATAATCCTTTTTATTTGCAAATTTTCTAGATTAACCTTAATCAATATAATACTTAGCTAATGATTTTATCTGTGTTATAGTAAAAGAAACAATAATTTTATTCTACTGATGATTTTTTTTCTCTTGAGACATTACTAATCACCAGGATGTGCCTATTAAGCTGATACCAAATCAATTATGAATTCTTTATTCACTTAGAATATGGTAAATCATACAGTGTACCTGACTCAATTTTTAGAAGAAAGCTTTTATTTTTAATACCCAAGAGAAAACAAAAAATAAATCAAGAATTTTTTAGCACCTTTCTCATGAGCAAACATTTTATATTACTTTAAACAACTTTTTAAAGTTAATTTTTACATTGTATTTAATTATACTGATTTATATGAAATATATAATAGATGCTTACAATGAAGGAAATAATATATATGATTGTATAGGTTAGTGCAAAAGTAATTGCATTTTGTACAATTTATATTATACATTTCTAACGTAGCAATAATTAGGATGAGTTAAAAGATTATATTGATTTTTATCATTTCCAAATGGTGAGGTTTCATAAAATTTTATAACATAAAGGATGAATCTTAAGATATGTAAAGAAAAACTTTTAAGAGAAAGGAAAATCACAGGATGACATGCAAACTGTAAAAACCATCTTACTTTATCACAGTATGTAAAATTCACTCCTTGAAAGAGGTAGGGGGGAAAGTTGTTGACCTAAGTAAGTTGGAAAATGATGGAGTTTGAAGACTAAAAGGAAAGAGAATTGTACATGGCAATGGCCCCAGTAGCTAAAGTTGTTTCCTGAAGGAATATGTGTTCATTCTGATTCCATGCACATTCATGCTGAAATTTTAAAAATAAAGTAAATGAATGTCAGAAGGTAGGAGTCAAGATTTATTTTTATAGTGGTAGGTTACAGACAAGAAGAAGGAGAAAGTAAATGATTATATTTGAAGACATCAGCATGATCTCATTTTACTTAATACAGCTAAAAACCACTGTTCTGTGCGGGAAACACAAAAGTGGGGCATAAAAGTCACACACACAGTACCTTTAAGGGTAAACAACTTTATCCCATGTAAATGGCAATGCAGATATAATAAGCAAATGATGTAACAATCAGCAAATTGATATAATAAGAAAATTGCAATGGGGGAGAAGGAAAAGAGATATATATTTACACTCACCAAACTATGGCGGATTCACCACCAGACTGGCAAGAGGTAACAGCCTGAGCTCCATAGTTGTCCACTCATCCGTGCACAGATGAGGAGAGGTCTCGTGAAGCTTCAGCGCAGGCTGGTACCCTAGTTCTTTTTGTAACAAGTTGTTTGTCACGAGGCCCAGTCATGAGGGCCCTTCGTGACTGAGTTCAAGGAACACAAAAAGGTCAACTTGGTTTAGTGATTGTCTGTTGTTTTTCAATAACTAATATATAGGAATAGATTGAAATGGAGATTTCTCTGAAATAGAGCTGGATGAATGCCTCAAGGGACTCATACAGCCTGTTCCAGGACCTGGTGACCATTGTATGTATCTATGTTCAATTGTGTTCAAATTTAATATTTTCCTCCACAACCACACATGACTCTATGAGGATCATGCAGCTAATAACTCCTATTACAGAAAAGCAGTACATAGCAGAGGAAAACAAAATAACTGACAAAAATATAAGGAAAGATTAATTTCCTTTGGCATATAAGCTGAAGAGAATTGCAGAATACCAGGCAAATGAGTGGGAGAAATGTACCCATGTCTTTTGGAAGACAAAGTTATAGTACAAAGAGAAGAAGAATTTTGAAAAAGTTATCCAGGAAATGGAATAAGGGAAAATAATGCATCATAAATTTAAAAATCATAAAATAAGAAAGTGTACACAGGTTAATGGCTCTAACATTCATTGGGTCTAAATGTACTGAGGTAACAAGAGTGACAAAATATTGCTTGAAGACTTCAGCTATCTGAAAGGTTAGTCAAAGTAAATAACTCAATAATAGGGAGTCATAAATTTTATTTTATTTTATTTGAAAAGGAGTCTCACTCTGTCACCCAGCCTGGAATATAGATGCTGGATCTGGGCTCACTGCAATCTCTGCCTCCCAGGTTCAAGGGATCTTTCCACCTCACCCTCCCAAGTAGCTAGGATTATAAGTGCCCATCACCACACATGGTTAATTTTTGTACCTCTAATAGAGACGGGGTTTCACCACGTTGGCCATGCTGTCAGGAACTACTGATTTCAAGTGATCTAGCCATCTTTCCCTCCCAAAATACTGGGATTAGTGGCTGAGCCACTGTGCCTGGCGAGGAATTGTGAGTTTTAGAAGGTCATGTACTTGTAATCTTTAAGATTAATTTAATAGATGTTTTGTGTTAAATATAATGCAAATGATAAAATATTCTTGAAACAGGAGATGTGATGTAGAATAATTTAATTAATGCTCTTTTCGAGCATATAGAAGTTTATCTAAATAATATAAAAGGAAAAGACAGACGTGCTGCACTTTTCTCAGTTTATGCAATTCAAATTTTTTGACACAGTGATAAATTGATTTTATTACTAAAACATGAATTTAAAGATATATGTGCATGTCTAAGAAACATCTATATAAACCTGTCTTAGATAATGGTGTTACTTGGGGGCTGTAGGATTTCAGTAAATGTTTATTTAATGCATTACAGTAATATGTTTTTGTTTTTGTTTTTTTCTAATCATCTGTTACCTTTTGAACATTACATTAATTTGTTTTCTAAATTGTTGTAGGATAATATATGGGCCATATAATTTTGAAAAATACATATTATTTTGAATGTTTGATAGCTATTGAAGTCTAGATGATTTTGAATAATTATATAATATTTATCCACAGTGCCACAGAAGAGTTATTAGTAATTATTCTTTCAACTTTATACAAAATTGACTTCCAAACCAAATTATGTAGGAAAAAATATTTTTGATATGGCTCAATAGTTCATATAAATCCATTAATTTTTTTTCCTTAACCATGCTTTCAGCTTTTTAATGAAAATGCTAGTTTTGTATAACCATGTAAATAGATACATTTAATTTTCAAAATACTCTATTGATTGTGAAAGTATTGTCCATAAAGCAAATAATAAGTAATACTTAAATAAAATATTTTATAACGTTATATGCTGATATCAAGATTTTCTTCAAAACAAACTTGATCATGCTTTAAAATTCTAGAAGTAAGCTAAAGGTGTATGTGTGTTTGTGTAAGTGTATATTGTTAAGGAAATTTATCATAGTATTAAGAATTCTTAGGCATTCTCTGAGAATATCCATTGTTGACATATAATAAAAGTTTGACTTATATCTGCTCATCAGTTTTAAATCATTTATTTAGATAGATGGACAGTTAAATATTATGTAACGTCTATATATTAATAAAAGTCTACAGATATGTACCCAAGAGCACGTTTCTGAAAGAAAACACACTGAAGTTTGAAGGATCAATAAAATATCCTTGTTAGAATGTGGCAAGTACTTATTGATTTTAGGCATTGCTCTTTTTTCCTGGAGCTCCTTGCTTCCTACATTTTTCATCTTTGTGTTACACTGTATTTGTAATATGCTACTGGATTTTGGAATTAAATAATATCATTTATCCTTTTCATTAGCATTTTGATAATACATTAAGTAATGTATTTTTGTAACATTTGGTTTCTTCCAAAATTAAAAAAAATCAGATAGAATATTACTCAATACTCTGTTATTTACCTATCATTTAATTTTTTTAATGAATAAATGCTATATTAAGTTGTAATTTCTCTTCTTTTAAAAATAATAGGGAAATTCACACACTCATAATGAGCCTTTTTAGAAACCTGATAGTTCCCTTTCCTATATGGAAAATAGATATTCTACTCTAAGAATTACAGTTTAGTATGAAAACTGGACAACATATAAATGCCTGTAAAATTACCCATTATAGAAATTGCCAAAAATATTGAAAACTATATAATATAATGGGTTTGAGATGAAGAGTTTTTTTCAATACCACTATTTTCATAGTATATTCAGAGTGACAGCACACCAACAGGGCTTTTGGATCCATTGGTGGTATGCCTGCATTGTGTATTAGTCTTTAAAAGGTTGGTTATCTAGCCTGGGAAATGGTGACATTTATCTGTACACATAACAGGCATTCTTTTGAGGGCCATTCTTGTTAAGTAGTCTATTTCTGAAATCACTTCAAGGCTTTTCTTGGTGCCCAGATTTTACCTTTCTCCTGTCTTATCAGAGGGGCATGCTTGATTTTCATGTGAAATCTTAGCGTCTCTCTTTAAACTTGATCATGCATAGTGAGAATTTAAGGAGCCTTTACTCATTTTGGAATACATTATCAAGTCACATTTTGGGATCATCTGACAATGACCAAAGTTTTTGTCTCAATTGTAATAGCTTCCTTGTTCCTGAAATCCTGCATGCAGTTTGTGTGTCAGGATAAGGAGGACACACTTTCTTTGAAAGTTCATCTCTCTATTCTTTCAAGCAACATATTTATGCATGGGTCTGCCATTTCCTTTTCCCTTCCATGAAAACACTTTAACAGAAATGTATGTGTGTAGTATTGATTGCCATAGACTTAGGTATGGGTATAAACTGTCATTATGAATTAGAATTGCTTCTAGCATCATCTCGGTATCTCTTCATCCACATTATCAGAGTGTTAACTCAGGAAGAAATGTAATCCCACATCCCACCCCTTTTAAATGCACCTATTCCTGTTTTAGGTACCTGGTATTCAGAGATTGGAGTCTCTTTACATCTCGTCCAAAAGTTTCTGTTGCTGCATTTCTGCTTTGAGTAAGATGATTTAGTGCTTTTTACTGTAAATATTAGAAACTGAACAAAATTACCTAAGTAATCAAAGAATACATTATTATATCCTGGCATAAGAGCAGAGGTCAGAGCTGACTTGTTATCATAGTTCAAAAATAACAAGACTCAGATTATTTTAAATCCTTCAGCTATGTTATTCTCTCCAATGTTGGCAATGCTCTCAGAATAAATTTTCTAGGGTTGACAAGATGGGTAAATGACTACAGTAGTTCAGGCACCCTATTTAGACAGCAATATCCAGCAGATAAGAGATTACCCCCATTCTCTCTTTCTGCCTCCCTTCCTAATCTTAACAGCTGCAAAGTCACTTTCATCAAAACCAGGAGACCTCTCTCACTGACCAGCATTACCCCATATGTCTTGACCTTAACAAATCATGACTTAGAACAGTACAAGCACCTTAAATGGCTTAGACAAGCCAGTATCTACCTTCCATGGATTGAGTCAAGTTCAGTCTTCCTGTAAGTACACGGCTTCATAGAGAATGATGGATAGCTTAAGAAATCACTGCTGGTGTTGAAGATAAGGAATGAAGAAGAGTTGGATTTGAACTTGAGTGTCAAACATTAATAGATTCAATTTGTAGAGCCTACTACAGTGCATGCCAGATGTTCACTCATACCCTTTTTCTCATTAATAAAGCTACCTGCAGGTAATACACTCACTCATCTGGAATGTGAGAAAAGCCTCATCTTTCTAGTGTATCTAGCTCCAATTTTAGGAACTCTGGTTTATGCTCAAGTCTTTCTCATTACATCTTGGTACAGGTATTCACTAGATAACCAACATAGAGAAAAGAGAACAGAAAATCTCTGACAGGTTGCAAAAATAGTCAACTTAAAAAAAAACTCTCCTATAGCTAACTTTTGCAATTTCTCTCATCAAAAATTGGAGTCTATTTGTTCAGCTCTCAAAAATGGACTGCTCATGTAACTTGCTTTGATGAAAAGGACATGGTAGACTTTTGGACATTTTATATACTAACCCAGAGTCTCAAGAAAGTAGGCACATCTCTGACCTATCTTGTAACTACCACTTGGAAAGCCCAGGTGAGCCTTATGGAAGAGGAGAAACCACAGAGAAGAGGGTCCAGTTGACTCAGCTGTCAACATGCTAGAACCCTCTATAGTCAGATGACCAACCCGCCCACCCCCAAATATTTGAGGGAGTATATCCTAGGACAGGGGTCGGCAATTTAAGTTTACTTTTGTAAAGTGTTAAAAAATAAAGGTGTATGTGCAATAGAAATCCATACATGGCATAGAAAGCCAAAGATATTTACTGTTTAGTCCTTTACTGAAATATTGCTGGTTCTTAACCTTTTAGAGAAAAAGAGCCAGCTGTCCAACCCACATCTGACTGTATATGCATGAGTGAGTTCTGGTAATAGAAAAAAAAACAAATGAAATGGAAAATAAAGGGCAATAAATGGTAGATTATTAAGTCACTGAATTTGAGATGGATTGCTTTTGCAGCAATTACTGATATAATAATTCAGAAACTTCCATTCAGAAAATAGAAGAAAATTTATGAATCTATAGCTGAATTCAGTATGCTTTTTTTTTCTATAAAGGACTCAATATTTTCAGGCTTGTGGGATAAACCATCTCTGCTGCTACAAATTAACTCTGCCATTATAAAATTAATGGAACACAGCTATATCCATTCACTCACTTGTGAGTGAAAGTAGCTGTACACAATAAATTAATGAATAACTCTGTTCCAATAAAACTTTATTCACAAAAACAGGAGACAGGCCATGTTTGGCCCACAGACTAAATATTCAACCCCTGACATACAGCATGTATCATGGGTTTAGAAGCTATCCCTAATAGAAGAAAAGAATGAAGATTCTTATGGAATGCATGTAAGTATTTTTGGTTTTTCTTTGCTTTCTTGACCAATGCATGTATTTAACTTCTGCTTTATGGTCAAATCTCCCAATTCCTGTGTTATCTATAATTCTTAATTCTTCATTTAAGGGAATTTTTCTTGTCCACTGTCCTTAATGTTCAAATCTGAGATGTATATTGGGAGGACTCTGTTTTCTGTGAGTCAACCCAGCTTACACCAGCGTTTTAGTTGTTCTTGATTGTGAGAATGTAGGAGCTTGGGAATTCCTTTACAGTTAGGAGTTTTGGTCCTTTGGCTTAGGGTTTCTGTTTCTTCACGTAATACTTAAACTTTTACATTTGTGTCCAGACAATTCTTAGCTGACAACTCCATCCAAAATGCTTATTTAACCCTAGATTTCTGTATGGAAATCCAGTATCCTGGCCAAAGTACTCTGCGTTTGTTTATAGCTTGTATACTCAGTTTAATGATCTTGAAAGACCATGGACATACAGTCTCAGGGGGGAAGTCCTTGTCTCTATTTATCACATATTCATTTCCTCTGGGCTGTTTTCATTTATTTGGCAAAGAATGCCAAATAGAGGGTACTCAGAGAAAAATTAGATGTTAATTATGTTCCAATCTTATCTCCTACTGTTTCCCCTGCTTTCCATGTTGGAGAGAAACCAGATTTTCAAGTTAAAGATTACTAAAAGCTACACAAAAAAGCCGCAAAATACCCAAGTAACCCCAGAATTGTGCTGTTCATTTTCACTGTGTCTGTAAGCTCAATTCAGTTGTAAGCATTATAATTTGCTCAATTATTTTATGACCTCATAACAACTTTAACCAACTGCCTGTTTGGGAAAACGGTGTTTTCACTTCCCTCGTTTCTGTTTACTTTAATCAGTCAATGATTCCACGTAGATGTCATTTCTGGCAACCTACTCTTGATACTGTTAGTGTCTTTCACTAATAAGTTAAAACTAATTTTTCTTTCCTGAATGCTAATGATTATTATTCATCAAAAATACGACTTATAGAACCAGCTTATTAAATGAGTAAAGTTAATATTCCCAATGACTATGCTTAATATGAAGGTAATTTTATTATTAAATACACAGAGACACAAATATATAGATACACAAATCTACAGTATTTTATATAAAGCACTTATATGAAAATCAGGACTAATTTGCTTCAGTTTACAGTTTTCACATTGATAACATAGAGAATAAAATATTTTCTCTTGAAATCTTATTTTTCCAGGTTTATTCCTTATTCTTTAAGGAAGGCTACAAAAGACAGAATATTATTGTGTACATCTATACAACCGTATACATGAATGCATTTTTCTCTAGCGACAAGAAGATTTATGATGCACCCAAACAATTCTTGCCAGTAATCAAAAATAACCAGTCACAATTAACTTACTTTTTTCTTGTTGAATATCAAATCTTTCATAGATAGAAATTAACTATTTTGAAAGAAAGTTTTCAGGCACATAAAGTATTTTGTAGTATTCTTAATCTTGGGTGACTTCTGTGCAATGTACTGTATCAGAAAAACAAAGAGAATAAAATGTTCTCAGAATATCATTACATTTTAATGAAAACAAATAACTTGGTTTTTTTAAGTTGTAATGATTGTCCTTTGTGTTTCAGAGAAAGAAAATAAAGAGAAATTTAATTAAGCTTTCTTGAGATCTTTGGAATGCATAGAATACACTTTGGAATAAAGCAAAACCATTTTATTTTTTTTTTTAATTTTCAGATCTGAAAATGAGCACTGCATACCTGAATTGCCAGAAACACTGTGTGTTGCAAGGAAACTACAGTTTATTTTCACCAAGAGAACATTTTCCCTAGATTTCTCTCAGGTGTTCATTCATATGATTAGAAATAATGCTATTTCACTGAAGCAGATTAACAAACATAAATAGCTAAAAACATTCATTATCTATTATAACCAATTTGCATTGTAAATTGAGTAATGTAGGTTAAGGATGAGTCGTTTACACTATTCTGTATAACTTTCTAGAAATAATCATCAGAAAATATCATAGCCAATTGCCTAGGGTCCTCGGTTTTAGGCACGAATTAAAAAAAGAAGAGAAATAATTGTAGTTGGTGTTTCTAAGCATAATTTCTCAATGATACAAAGGATGTAAGAGGTAAAGCCCAGGGTAACAATAAAAACGAAATTTAGTGTTTAAATAACATGTAATATTATCACTTGATCTGTAGCTGTCTCTCTCATGATCTTCCAGTAGATATCAAGCCTGCCATATGATACAGATGATATGATTTGGCTGTGTCTTCATCCAGATCTCATCTTGAATTGTAATCCTCATAATCCTCATAATCCCCATGTGTCAAGGGTGAGACCAGGTAAAGATAATTGAATCATGGGGGTGGTTTCCTCCATGCTGTTCTTGTGATAGTGAGTTCTCATGAGACCATATGGTTTTATAGGGTTTGGTAACTCCCCCTGCATTCACTTTCCCTCCCACCACCTTGTGAAGAAGGTGCCTTGTTTCCCCGTCACCTCTGCCATGATTGCAAGTTTCCTGAGGCCTACTCAGCCATGCTGAATTGTGAATTAATTTAACCTCTTTCCTCTAGGAATTACCCAGTCTTGGGCAGTTCTTGATAGCAGGGTGAGAACGAACTAATACAGTATACTTGCCAGAGTTAGTTTTAGGGAGCTGGAGATTTTTCTTCTTAAACAACTTTAAGTTGCTTGAGGTGGAAGGATAGAATATAATAGACCAGAGTGTGATGATAATTACACAGGAGGATGATATGGATGATTTCAGAGACAGGACAAAGCTCTGTTTTTTGTTACACTTCCTATCCCTATAATTCATAGTGGTCAATAAGTGACTCGAAAGAGTGAAAAAAGAGTGATGAAGCTTTGGAGAACTTAGGAGTGTAGTTCTGCACTGAGAATCTTGAAAGACATTTTGAGACTTAGAGAAAATAGGTTATATTCTTAATGCCTTTGCAGATATGTTGGAAATAACTTGGCACAGACTCCATCCAATAGGAAATCTGGACCACATTCAGTGATTTTTGAGAGCCTGGAGCAACCTAGAAGACACTAAACTAAGCAAGTCACAAAAAAAAAAAAGGGCACAATCACTACGAATTCATTCCATTTCATTCTCATCCATGAAAATTCAAATTAAGATTCTGTTTAAAGCTATTGCTCTGATTAAATCTTCCAATCTTTAATAGCTTGCCAGTGTTTCAAAAGAAGCTTCAGATATATGCAGCAATATGTGAATTAACTGGAGTCGTTAAATCCTCATGATTTTCATATGGATTAGCTAACAATGAAGTTGTCATCGTTTAACGAAGCCCAACTGGAAACTTAAGCCTCTGTGGGCCTTGGTTGTGTCTCACTGGGTCATCTTGACTTATCACTAGCTTAGAGGATCCGGGAAACATTATTAAAGGAGATCTTACAAAATAATTTCATTCAAGCACTTTTGAGGGAAGAAAGGGGTTTGGGATTAACAAACAAAGCATAAAATGTCCTCTGTTTTTCACCTAAAACCAAAGTAGATTAGTTGTACAAAATGTCTGCCTATGGTATAAAAAATACATTTGCCAGAATTTTATTTCAGGCATTAGTACGTGGTGCTAGTTTAAAATGCATTCTTGATAATCTCTGAAACTTGAATGTGAACAAAATGTTCTTATTAAAGTCAGAGAAAAGTGAGGCCAGTGGAAATAAGAATGCAATTAAATGGAAAGATGGTAAAGGTATGTGATGAATGACGCACTCTTCTGTTTTACCCGTCACTCATAATATTCAATAATAACTTGAACACATTCACAGAAATTTTGAAGTCAACAAGAAAAACTTGGAAAAAAGATATTTTTAGCAACAAAATATTTTCTGAGAAAAATTTTCTGAAAAAAATGATTTGTTTTAAATATCCCATTCAAAAATAGAGAAGACACATTGAGAAGGAATATAATTTTGAGCGAATTAGGGTTATATAAATTGCTGAAATCAAAGAGGTGATCAGAGGGTCTTGATGCTTTCTCAAGATTATAAGTCAGATGCTATCAAATCACAGAATTAGTGGTTTTCTATATGATATGAGGGCATCTTGACTGCAAAGAGGTAACATTTTGATGAAAATAGTAGAACCTAAAGGACATTGTGCTAAGTTAAATAAGCCAGGAACAGAGAGATAAATACTGCATGATATCACTTACATGTGGAATCTTAGAAAGTTAAACTCATAGCAGTAGTGAGTAAACTGGTGGTTACCAGGGGCTGTTGGGGAGGGTGGGTGGGAAAAGGGACAACATTGAACAAATGGTAAAAATTTTAGTTAAACAGGAGGAATACATTCTGGTGATGAATTGCACAGCATAGTGACTTCAGTTAATGACAATGTATTGTATATTGTGACACAACTAAAAGAAAATTTTAAATGTTTTCACCACACATAAATGATAAATTTTGAGGTGATAAATATGCTAATTATCCTGATTTGGTTATTATTCCACAATGTATAAATGTATCCAAACACCACATTGTACTACGTAAGTATAATTATTTGACAAGTAAAAATATAATACATGTTGTACATTATGTTGATACAAACATATTTGCAGATTTAGGTGATGTTTAGTTTGATGGAAATACAATTTAACAAATCACTTCCAGTGTGAAATGCTAAATAGGCAAAATAATATAATTGTTGATGGAAGTCAAATATAAATATTCTTCCTGGGCTGTTAACCTATAAGGTGAATGGAAAATTCTCACAGTAACTGAAGATCTGTAAGGCAATATCTCACAATGCATTCACAGTGAATTTACTCTAAGCACAGTGAAATGAGTAATTATGCAAGAGTAAACCTTTGTGATGGAAATATTTTCCATAAAACTACTTCCGTAAGAAACGTTTAGATTAAGAAAAAGAGCAAAATTACGTCGTTACTAAATTTGTCAGCGAGTTGATTATTAGAATCTATTAAAAATATATTTTCAGAGAAGTCAACTAAAGCAAAATGAATGGAGTTTATGGAAACCTATAGCTATTGCTCCGAGGCTCATTCTAAGCCATTTTATGTCTAATGGTTGACTTTCAGGGAGGATGTCGTTAAATTGTTCTGCTGGTCTCTTTACCAGAAATAAATGGATCAAGCCCAGAGTACTTCATATGAATTGAACAGTTCACAGGGTTCTGAGAAAGGACTTCTCATATTAGACCAAATTATATTCCATATATATACCTTGGGTTCATTTCATATTGCATCCCTCTTTTTCTGTTAGGTGATGCTGCCAAATCAACCAATTCACAAACACTAATGACTTTAAAAAAAGACTCACGTTTATTTCGTCATTCACATTCCATGTTGGCTAAGATTTGGCTGAAGATAAGATGCATGCCTCAATTATTCTGGAATTCTGGTTGAAGGAGCAGCCCTTCCAAGATGAAATTGTCTCAAGATGCAGGGAAGAGAAAAACCTGTGGGACCAGATATTGATTTAGATTATTTCTGCTCAGACATGGCAAACGTCACTTGAGGTTTGCATTTAATTTATCAAAAGGCCAATAACACAACAATCATAATTCTATCAGAGAAGAGAGAAAATGGGAGATCATCAAATCTACCGATGAAGTTTAAAAAATTGTTATCATCTGTGCTTAATGTCCTAGAGTTAACCACACATACATATTACATGAGAGACTAAAGTGCCTATCTTCATTAAAGTGATCAGAGAAATTATATTTTCAAGTACTATTTGTACATATGTATGTATTTTAACAGCTAGGTATTTCATTTTAACTATGTACATATTTTCTAGAAATGTAAGCAATTTTGCAGTGAGCATCCTTATTTGAATCCATGGTGCATCTAATATATCAGTACATACCCAGTGATGGTATTACTGAATCATAGGGCACTCACTTTAAATTTTGATAGATATTACCAAAGTATAGTTCAAATATATCATACCAATTTAAATACCAACAATAGATGAGAATCATAGTTATCCCAGACTGTTGTCAACTTTGGGTTTTGAAAAATTAGGTCTTACTGTAGTTTTACTTTACATGTATTTTACTATTTGTGAGATTGAGTTTCTTTTACATAGCTATTGTACTGTGTTTCTTTATAGAATTTTTATTGGATTCAGACACTTAAGTATATTTTGAGCATCATAAATTCTTAGAGAGTTGAACTACAGATTCAATATAAACCAAGTGGCCTATTTATCTTAGGATATTGAAAGCATCTTTGCCCTTCTATATATATTATTTATTGAATTAACCAAAATAACCAAAAATATTGAATGACTTCTTTCCATAAATGCACCGGTTCACATAAACAAACAATATATATATTAGATTTGAGTACAGGGCATGAAGAAGTCTTTAGAAGACAAAAGACATTGTGCTCAAATTATTAGTCCAATGTTTGTAGAAAATTCAGTGTTTCTAATCAATGCTTAAAGGTGTATTGTGTCCTCAGTTGTCTAGGAATGTATCTTAAGAAGGAGGTTACAGAAACTGCCTTTGTAAGGTGGTAGATTTAGATATATGAAAGCAGTCAACTTTTATATATGTATTATATATGATGATATGAATAAAACGTGTTTATACCACAGGAATTACTTAATAATACTCAAATATTTCAAATTATATTTTATGCAAACAATTTATTGATATGTACAATTTACATTTTTTAAACAACATTTACTAAGTGACAAGGTCAGTACACCTCACTAGGACACCTAAACATGCAGGCAGAATACAAGAAAGAACAGTCAAAGTGACACAAGAAGTATTAATTATAGGTTAGCCTACCTAGGAGGGAGAGTAGAAATTAGTTATTTGAGTGAGGCTTGAACATGGAATTTCTGTAAGTGAAATATTAGGGAAAAATCTCCAAATATAGAAAATGCCATGAAAACACAGGTAGAAATAAAAACAGTTTTTAGAAAATGTCTGAATAATGCATTAAGAGATTAAAAAGCAAAGACTTTAAGATACTTTCTTTTGTTATTATTAATTGACACATAATAATTGTACCTATCTATGGGGCACAGTGTGATGTTTTGATACATGAGTTTACATTGTGTAATGATCAAATTAGGGTAATTTATGTGTCCCTTACCTCAAACATTTATCATTTCTTGGAGGTGAGAGTATTTAAATCATCCCTTCTAGCTATTTTAAAATTGTTAATGGGTCAACCTACATGCAATAGATTGCTAGAACATATTTCTCTTATTTAATTGTAACTTTGAACCCAGTAATTAGGTACTCTTCAGCTACCACCCCAACCCTTCCTTGACTCTGGTAACTATTTTTATCCTACTATGTACATGAGATTAACTGTTTTAGCTCTCACATATAAGTGAGATCATGCAGTATTTGTCTTTTTGTGCCTGGCTTATTAACGTATTTTCTAGGTTCCTATCTGTTGTCACAAATGACACAATTTTATTCTTTTTCATGGCCAAATAGTATTTTATTATGTACATATACCATATTTTCTTATCCATATAACCATTGAGGAACACAAGCTGATTTCATACCTTGGCTATTGTGAACAATACTGCAATTAACATGGGAGTGCAATATTCTTTTACACACAGATTTTGAAAATATATACCCAGTAGTAGGCTTGCTGGATTATGTCGTAGTTATATTTTTAATTTTTTGAGATATTTCCATAGTATTGCTCATAATGGGTGTACTAATTTACAACCCTACAACAGGGAATAAGATTTTCCCTTTCTCTGCATCCTCATTGGTATTTGTTATGTTTTGTCTTTTTGATAATATCCATTCTAAATGAAGGAGGTGACATCGTGGTTTTGATTTGAATTTTCCTGTTCATTAGTGATGTTGAACGTATTTTCACATTTATCTTCTTTTGAGAAATGTTGGTTCAGGTATTTTGCTCACTTATGGAAAAACAGTCCTGAAAGATATTCTGGTTAATATTAAGTCTTGGGAACTGAGGTATATATATGACTTGGTGAGAAAACAATGCCACCATGTATTAGATCATATGATAAGACATGAACATTGTGATACAATTTTATATGTTCAAGGAGTAGCATGGTCAAAGATTGGGCAATTGACTGGACATGAAGTGGAGGTAAGAAACATAATGCCAAGGTTATAGAAAGTAAGTAATTAGGGAACTGGCAGGAAGCATGATTTGGAAAGAGACTGGAAGGAAGGAGGCAATTATGAGTTATTATAAGGTTACAATCCAGAAAATAGCAATGCACTAGGTATGCATGTAGTGCAAAAGGGCTAAATAAAAGGTTAATATGAGGCTTTGGGAATGAAGTGCCTGAGAGGATATTGTCAACTTTAATAGAATAAAAAGTCAGAAGAGATTGTTGAGTTGGAGTTGGACAGATAAATTAATATATGATGTTTGTTTTTATACATTTTGACTTAGCCAAATTAACTAAGAAGGTTTTCTCTTACAAATTCTTGTCACAGCCTCTGAGAGGTCAGAATTACAGAGAAACCTTTCTTCTCCTCAAGTTCAATTATCAGAATTGAAAACAAATTTGAACAGTGGAAGAAAGCGATCCTAGAATTGAAGGTGCTCTCTAAAATCTATCTCAGGAAGGCATCTTAAATGGCATTTGTTATGTCCATGCTATCCTAAAAAGAAATCAGGTACATTTAACATTTGCAGTACTTTCATGTGAAATAAATTACAAGTATATGTATAGAAAAATCAGCAAACAATTACCAATATGTTTTGACTGATACAGTGACAGCATGCAATATACTCAAGTTAGTGTGAAATACACAAAGGCACTTTCTTTTTATACACACAAGTGTGGATAATAACATGGACTTCATCCATCACATCGTATTATTGTTGTTTTCTAGTATCCCTAATGTACTATTAATGCAATATGGGAAGTTTAGTCTCCATTCATCAAGTTGTATTAGTATTGTTCCGTGTTATTATTGTATTAAGTTAATATGATACAGTTCTTAATATAACATCATCAAAGCCCATACTGAACAGTAGCATTAATATTAGCAAATTTTCAAGTGCATTTCCACACTGCTTGTGAATCTTTTATGTGCCAAGATGTAATAAGAGGCTCAGAAATATCTGTTGAGACTGCAAGAATATCCACGAGGGAACATTATGAATGTATTATTTTTTGTGTCTGCATGCATTCCCATGGAGGGATGTCCCACATGAGCCAGAAAATCCACTTTAAGGGTAAACAACATTTTCTACCCCAATTCTCATATAAGAAGAAATAACTTTATATTATAAAAAATGTAGGTTGTATACATTAATCCTTTTAAAGTCTGTTTGGTTTTGGTGCCTATTTACCATGCAGGAAATTATAATTCACTTCAAAAGATAAGATATGCAAACATCAAGTAGTTAACTAGACACTCAGTTATCAAAATATTAGTGCTAATTATTTGAAAGACAAATAATCTCAGACACAGTTGGAGTGACAAAAACATGAACTTAATACCTAGGAGCCTATAATTTTATAGATATCTGAATAAAGTTCAATATAATGCAGCATGTGACTCATGCTTTAGAAATCTAAAGAAGTATTTTTGCAGATGAAGAAAATGAGAAGTCACATGAAAGAACAGTATGGGTAGGATGACGCAGGAGGAAGAGTTAAGACTAATTGTGGTACTTTCAGTTTATAGTAAAGACACTCGTTTGTTTCTAAATAGAAATTAAAGGGGAATAGGAAATATAGAACTAGATTATAGTTTTTGAAACTAATCCTATGGAAATCTGTGAAGCTATTTGAAGATTATTAGTATAATATAGAGTATATCAATGATTATCTTAGGTTGACAAATATGTCAGTGTTCTTGAAAGTAGGAAAAAATACATAAGAAGTTAGGAGCAGAAGAACAATTGATAAGACTCTAGGCAAGAGGGAGTAACAGAGTGGGAAGAGAAATAATGGTTATTTTGGAAAAATGATTCATGTATTTAAGAGCTAGGAGACCTTTCCAAAATTATGTATTTTGAACTTCTCTGTTTATATCCAAAGTAATGTACCGAATATTACCAGAATTTGACACTATTTGTATATTGCTAATAAAAAATACAAAGTACTAATTAAATATATATATATATATATATATATATATATATATATGGCAAAAAGTCTGAAAAGAAAGAAATGATGGTTAAAGAAAAGAGCATGAATTCTCCTCTGGAATATTGATGGACTCATATTATGCTGACAAGATGAAAACAAATTTGTGAGATAAATTATGGTTGTGGACATTGATTTTTGAATCCATTGACAACTGCAGTCCTAAGTTAGCATCAACTCAGTAGAAAGAGAGCATTGAAAAAATAAGAGCAGGTCAAGGACGCTTGCCTCCCATTTATGGTTTAGCGATAACATAATTTCTGGTGTGAAATAGAAATCAAACAAAAAGACAGGGCTCTGTAAATTATATATTTAACATGTAGAGTCAATACAGAGATTTTTCTAAACCAGGTACATAATGTGTGAGGCCCAGTTGCAATCACAAAACTGGAAAGCTCCTGTAGCAGAGAAAAATCATCACATTTTATTTTCACCATTTTCAATATCGAACTGAACAGAAAAGAACAAAAAAAAGAAAAAAAATCCCTGTTTATAGCCCCCATTTCTTTTAGTGGAAAAGATTTTTTTTTCTTGCGTTTTGACACTTATTTAGATCAAGACTTTACGTGAAATAGTTTTTTTTTTTCCTTACATGGTCCACTGGGTTGAACACCTTTTCTAATGTCAGAAAACATGATGTATCTAATCAGTTCGGCCTTCTGAAAAACATGTTCATTCAGGTAGTAGGAGAATTCCACCTGGTTGTATGCATTTGGGGAGTAGATGATTTTCTGCACAGCTGATTCAGACAAAGCCCTCACAAGATGACTGAAGTGGTTACAAGAGAAATTTATCTATATCTCTCTTGTCACTTAAAACTGGAAATATTACCCTGGAAGCAAAGGGCTAAGAATCAATCTATTTTTCTAGCATCTCTAGTATGTATGTGCATATATATATACATATATGCACACTATGTGTGCATATATCTATGTGTGCATATATGTAGGTATATGTGTACATATCAAAAATGTTAAAATAGAGATTTCCCAGAGAGTTTGTAAATGTGAACTTTTGAACTATTGAGGGAACAATCCACTACATCTTTATTGTTCATACTTGAGAGTCATCTTGGAGGTGTAACTACATCCTAGCCTTGAGGTTTGCCTTAGAATCTCATATTAATTAAATTTTTATATTCTCTTTACTTTTGAAAATTAGTGGCATATGAAGATGTATTAACCATGCAGCTTCTTGTATAAAACATTTTTTCCTGAATGTAACTTGTTATTGAATGTGAGTTGATCATGTGCATGTGGATGTGTGTGTGCATCCATGTGTATGTGTATGTGTGTACCTTTAGGATGCAGTTTATTCCACGAGTAATATTATGCACACTTTTTCTATCTGACATTGGCCTCTTCTTTTACTATCTTTTAACCAATTTTCATGATCCCTTCTCTGTTGAATTCCTTTTTTTATTCTATTGCATACTTTGCAACCAATGCTCCAAAATGTTGAACAGTGGCTTTTTTTGGTTCATAATTTCCAAACACATACATGCATGCACTGAAACACCTATGTTCCAAATGCAAGCTCTTTCTAGTAAACATTCACAACGCATTCATTACAGTTAATTTTTTTCTAAAACAAATATTGCATGCTTATCTTTATCTTTTCTTTCCCCCCTTTGTCTAAGTCTACAATACTCAGGCAAGTTCGTTGGTTTTTTTTTTCCTTTATACTGTCATGAGAATTATCAAGTCCTATGTTTCTATCAAATTATCTCTTCATTAAAACTAAAATGTAACTCAACTTGATATGGGTAGTGCATTCCCATATGTATTTTGTTGGGGCAAAGGAAACAATCAACAAAATGAAAGGCAGCTAATATTTGTGGATTGGAAGAGAATATTTTAAAACCATATATCAGATAATGGGTTAATTACTACAATATATAAGAAACTCAACGAACTCAATACCAAACACACACACACACACACACACACACACACGAAAAAGTGGGCAAAGGACCTTAACAGACATTTCTTCAAAGAAGACATAAAAATAATCAACAGATGTATTACTATAAAAAGATTCTCAATATCACTGATAATTAGGAAAATGCAAATAAAATCCACAATAAAATATCACTTCACACCTATTGTGATGGCCATTATCAGAAAGACAAGAGGTAACAAGTGTTAATGAGGATGTGGAAAATGAGAATGAAAATTGTTCCTGCCATTATGTAAATCAATATGGAGATTTCTCAGAAAATTAAAAATATAACTTCCATAGACCCAGCAATCCTTATTCTGGGTATGTACCCAAAGGAAATGAACTTAGCACCATGCAGAGCTATCTGCATCCCCATGTGCATTGCAGTGTTATTCAAAATAGCCAAGACATAGAATCAATTTAAATGGTCATCAATGGATAAATGGATAAAGAAAAAGTGGCTCTTATCTATACAAGGGAACATTGTTTTGCCTTAAAAATAAAGGATATCTGTCACTTATGACAGCATAGATGAACCTAGAGGACATTATGCTAAGTGAAATAGGCCAAACACAGTGAAAGAAAAGTGATCTGACTTATATCTATAATTAAAAATTAATTTTTTGTTTTGTAAACAAAAAAACTCAAATAGGTAGAAACAGAATAAAACAGTAGTCACGAGGGGTAGAAAGTTGGCAGAAATGGGGAGACATTCATTAAATGGTACAAATAGTACTGTTGCATAGAATGGAGAAGTATAAGGACCTAATGTGCAGCATAGGGACTATGCTTAATATCATACCCTGGACATTTGCCAACAAAGTATTGTAGGTACTTCTACCACAAACAAAAAGTTAACTATGTGAGCTGTTTATTTGTTTCACTGTAGTAATTATTTCACTGTGTATATGTACAGCAAAACATTATGCTATGCATCTTAAATATATGTCTAAAAATTTAAAACTTGGATTGATTTTGTATACATTTTATACACTTTAAAGGCATTTCAAAATTGATGTAACTGCAATATTGAGATAGGGAAACTGCTATAAAAACAGTTTGGCAATTCCTCAACAAGTTAAACATAGAATTGTTATATGGCTCAGCAATTCCTTTTTACATATGTACCCAAAAATTATAAACAGGTACTCAAACAGATGTATGTATTCTAATGTTCACATTAACATTCGTAATAATAATCAAAGGTGGAAACAGCCTACACAACCGGAAGCAGATGAATAAATAAACAAAAGGTAGTAATATACCTATAATGAACTATTATTTGTGAACTATTATTTGTAATGAAGTTCTTAAACATTGAATAACCCTAGACGAACCTTGAAAACATTATGCTAAGTGAAATAAACCAGACTCAAAATACAAATATTGTCTGATTCCTTTTATGGGCAAATTCATGGAGACAGGAAGCAGTCTAGAGAGCTACAATTAAGGGGAATGGAGAGAGATTGCATAAAGAGTACCAAGTTTCTTAATCGGGTAGTGAGAAATTTTGGAAACGTTGATTGGATAGTGATGATGGTTTTCAACATTGTGAATATAATCAATGCCATTGAATTATACAATTGGTAAAATGGGAAATGCGATTCTATCTTACCACAATCATACATGCAATGTAAATAATAAAAAACCTAATAGAATCTTTTAAATTAAAATTTCAATCAATTTTTATTAAACATTTCAACTAACTAAATATAGTCAGTCAGCAACATTAATTCTGAAAAGACTAACTTACGTTGTTGCTGCTACTATTTCTTATTTAATTAGGAATGGTCGCAGAAAATCATCTTGCAGTCACTAAAATAGATTTAAATGGGCTGTTTCCAACCCCACTCCTCCATCAGACTCCAGTTGTGATCGGCTCACTTGTATGAGGTTCAATAAACTTTGAATGTATAAAACAAACTTCACTAAGTGGAGTAGTCATAATCACTATGCCTGAAAAAAATTAGAATGTTATTAAACAATAGGAGTCATAGAAAGGACAACTGCCAATTATTAGTAGTTAAAAAAGAAAGATTACAATCACCCCAAAGTATATATCCACTAAATAAGAAGAAAAATGTTAGCCAGGTTAGTCAGTCCCAGCTACTTGGGAGAATAACTTTAGCTCAGGCATTTGAGGCTGTAGCTAGCTGCCAGACTTCAGCCAGGGCAACATGGTGAGACCTTGTATTATAAAATATAAACAAATAAGAAGTCAGGGAAATAGTGCCTAAAGTCACTTATTCTGTTCTTACTAAGGGTATCTGTATGCTGAGACACCATTTGTTGGAGAACTGCAAGTACTGGACATGAAGAGCTACAAATCTGAAGTCTCTTTTGCTGAAATAGGATCACATTCCCCTGAGCAGCCACTGCAGTCTGTGAATACACCCGGATCTGCATCACTTTGGATGGATTATTATCCACAGTGCAGAGAAGAAACAACAGTATGGGACTGATTAACTCTTTCTTTTCTCTCTAATTGCATGTAGAAGCTGTACTGGTCCTCACTCCTTTGATACCTAATGGCCTAGAGTTTCTGGAAACTTGTGTGAAACAATGGAAATCAAGAGGGTTAGAAGACCTGTGACAAGAAGGGCTTCTGTATGTGAGCAATTATTTACGGAAAAACAATGAATGAGACCCATTTGTGTCATATCCTAAAGCTCTTCATAACGTGCTGAAGTGTGACACTTTAGGAATATTATAAGAAATATCCAATTCTAATTTTTTCCTTTGGGCAGGCAGGACTATAGGAAGGCCTGTTTTAAAAAACATTCACATTACAAACACAAGCTTCTTCGTTCAGATCAATAACTGTAGCCAGTGACTTACACTACGTTGTTCATTTTTTAGTGTTATTTGGGTTTCATAATTTTTTTGCAAGTAACTCTAAACCCAGTTATATACAATATATGTCATAATCTGTATCTTATGTGTTTGGATGTATTTTGAACCTATTAACTTTTGACATCTCTGAGTATCATAAAGAGTGCAATATTAATAATTTTGTCTCCAGTACATGCAAAGCAGAAGCTTTGGATTGGATTGATTTTTAATATAAAATATGTGACTACTCTTGATTTTTACTTTTGCTTCAATTTTAGCAGAAATACTTTAGCAGGATTGAACTCTCTAATTGCATGACCAAGTTGGCTATTCCCATGTGCCAGAATGACAGTCTTTGCACTTCTTATAAGAAGGTAGAAATGTCTACCTAATCTCAGCATTATTGTTAGTAGTTCATGTAAGATGGAAAGAGATATGATGATTTTGTGTGTGTTTTTGTGTCTATGTTTGTGTGTGGGTGTATATATATATATATATATTTCAATATATATACAAACACACAAGCATAGAGACAGATTAAAATATAAAAGTTGAAGAAAATGTATACAAAATTTTGCCTTTTTGCCTTAAATACTTGTGATTAACTAAATAATTATTGTGATTTTCTGGTAATGGTAGTGTCTACATAATGCCAAATGATATAGAGTATATTTACTCTCACATTAACAAAGGTGCAAATTCTTAGATTTGTTTCATGATACAGTTGTGTTGAAAACTATCTCTTAACAATACATCTCCTTCTATCACATACAAGACCATTTCGAATTTTTACTTCTAATGTTTTACCTTACTTAATGGTTGTGTTTTATGAAGTAGGAACATTTTTAAATCCAAGATGAGTGGTAAATTTTTGCAACGGCAAGTAGATAAACCATACCCAGGTTAAGGAGTAATTGTAAAATGGTGACATAATGCTTTCAGGTTAAGTGTTTACGTGAGGCAGCTCAAGAAGAAGCGAATTTAAATTGTCTCTTAGTAAAGTTATGAAGGATAAACTTAAATAAATCTTTAGATTCATGCTAACACCATGAATATTCAATTGGTCAAGTCAAAGAGCTACTGTATTCTAAGTATTCATTTTCTTACTTATATTTAATTGATGTTCCATATACTCTTGCACTGTGCCAAAACTACCTGACTTTTCTGTAGAAATTGCTGCTATTCTACATTCTTTTCCTGTTGCAGAAGGGTAGAAATAAGGCAGATTAATATGTTCATTAATTTGTTCAATAGTAAAATAGCAAAAAAAGCAGTACTGCTTATATGCAGTTTATATGTCTTTTGGGGTAAGAGAGAAACAAAGTAAATAGGTATAAAATATATGAAATGATGATAAGGAGTACAAGGAAAGTAAAGTGGGTTAAATATAAGATGTGATACAACCGGAAAGAAGGAAAAAATCTCTGTTTTGTATAGCAAAGTCATAAAAAATTCAAAATAGATTTGAAGTGGAGCAGTAAATTATGAACACATTTGCTTTGCTTGATTTTTTGGATGTGATAATTATTTTATAGTTTCTTCATCTAAGAAGAAAAAGCTTGAATTTAGTTACAACAAAAAAAGTATAGAAGACAGTGGCTCTCAGTTACGAGTTAACTGATTTTAGTATGAACCCCGTCACTCTGAGCAGCTGACATAATAGAATGGTGAGGTGGCCTACTGAAGACTCAGTGACGGCACTCGATGTTGACAGAAACTTGGTCAGAGCTGTCTGCTAAGGTGACCTATACGTTTTCACCTTGTGACCCATATGTAGTGCCATTTTTTCTATAGACAGAACACTTGGCTCTGCAAATCAAACAATGGAAGAGAGGGCATAACTGTTTTCGTTATAGTAGAGGCTCACTTCTCTTTTGCAAAATTTTTCTTTTATATTTGGGATTTGTGGGTCTAGATGTCATAGAAATCAAAGGAGAAATGCTTCTGTCAGGGGATCCAAAATAGTTCAATTGCACCCGAAGCTAAAACTGTGAACATGGCCACTTTGGGCTCCACATACCGCACTATCAAAAGTAAGCATGTGAGGGAAGACTGCACAAACTGGGGTGACTGTGATTATCTGGAAATATAATGTTGGCATTTTGAATATATCTGTAAGTGGAGGTGTTCACTAGATTCCTATGAGCATTGGTAAATATTACTAAAAGACAACAGCAAATCAATTTAGGTAGAACCACAGATGACCTCGTCTATTCAGGAGCAGGAGTTTGGAGTCAATGTGCCAGAAAATAAAGTATTGTCAGCTGAGGAGCTTGCTGAAGCCAAAGAAAACACCGATTGGACAGGGAAAAGAGTTATACAGACCAGCTATTGCCATAAGAACAGTTATAAAGAAGAGAAATACAGAACTACAGAAATACATGTATATATTTAATTTCTCTCTTTAAACACACACATATATGCATCTATATATACAAATATATATGTATTGATAGAGAGATTGATGATAGTGTATTTAATAAATTTTGTATACTTTTTATTTTAACCAGAGTTTCTAATAACCTTCCTCTACTCTTCTCTAAAGTACTGCTGGTGATTAAACTTATAACTCCGTCTTTAAGTTGCTGGATATCCGAAAGACACCTTGTAAATGAGATAGAAGAAAGTAAAGAGTACTCAATGAGGGATACAGGAACTTATGAGAGTGCAATCTTTGCTTGTTGAGATGGAGTCTTGCTCTGTCTCCCAGGCTGGAGTGTAGTGGTGCTATCTGTGCTCACTGCAACCTCCACCTCCCGTGTTCAAGCGATTCTCGTGCCTCAGCCTCCTGAGTAGCTGGGACTACAGGCGCATGCCACCATGCCTGGTTAATTTTTGTATTTTTGGTAGAGATGGGGTTTTCTCATGTTGGCAAGGCTGGTTTTGATCTGCCCACCTCAACCTCCCAGAGTGCTGGGATTATAGGCATGAGTCCTGTGCCTGGCCAACTTTTGCTTTTTGAAGAAAACTTATGTCATGTTTGACAGAAACAAAATGCAGTTTTTAATTGTTCAGTAGCTGAAATTTTGTTAAAAGTTCATATATGGATGCTGAATTGACAAAGAAATGAATTATGCTGGGCTTTTTGTGGTTACCCAAGCCTTTCCGACACCCCTATTTAGAGTCTCCTTGGATGGCCAAGGAAAATTAGGAAGAATCTTTCTCAGTATCAGATTTCCATCACAGGTGTAGATAAGATTCTGCCAATGAGAGGACTTCCCATGAGACTTAGAAAACAGAAGAAACAGAGAAAATATTATTACCTGAACTCATTGCAAGCACCACCACACTTGCACGTACCAAGTCACTCTTACCAGCTTTGATGCTGAAAGCTGTTAGGGGTAGTACCATCTAACCACCAGCACTCAATCTCCAGCACTAACTAAAATTCTAGAGTTTCACATAAGCATCTTACTGAGCACCTAAAATAGTGGGCTCCTATTTATAATATTGTCCTTTATTTTCTTTCAAAGACATTCTAATAGTGTATAATACGTCTCCAATTATTTTCATTGAGACAGTGTCCACTTGGAATTCTTATAGTGGTTTTCATTTTTCTTACCAAATCTCAACTGAAGCATCTGTGGAGAGCATTCCAGGCAGGGGAAATTGCTACCCACACCACCTTGCAGAAGGACAATGCATCAATTAAGGTCCTGTTTCATTTTCTTTTCACTTGGCCTTAAATGAACTTTAACGATCGCAGCTTCTTTGAAGGTATTTGACAACATATTTCCTCAGGCAGAGTACTTAAATGATGTTTGCTAGATTCTGACAGTGGAAACTGTAGAATAATTCTATGCTTCATATAAAATAATTCTGTTTTAGCCAAGCCAGATGCCTGCAGTATCAGAACAATTTTCCCTGACACAATTAAGCTACTTCTCATGTCCCAGTGTGATGACCACACCCCTTGATTCTAATTAATACATTACTCCTTTTAGACTTACATGAGCCAACTGGGCTGGGCGTGGTGGCTCACGCCTATAATCCCAGCACTTTGGGAGGCTGAGGCAGGTGGATCACAAGGCAAAGAGATAGAGACCATCCTCGTGAATATGGTGAAACCCCATCTCTACTAAAAATGCAAAAATTATCTGGGCGTGGTGGCATTCGCCTGTAGTTCCAGCTACTTGGGAGGCTGAGGCAGGAGAATTGCTTGAACCCAGGAGGCGGAGGTTGTGGTGAGCCGAGATTGGGCCATTGCACTCCATCCTGGGTAACAAGAGTGAAACTAGAACTAGTCTCAAAAAAAAAAAAAAAAAGAGCCAACTGGACTGAAATTTTGTAGTTTTGTAAGATGACACCAAGAGCATATTTATTGGTATTCTCAGTAGATAAATTGTGCTTATTGGATTGTTCCAGCATACTAACGACTACTCTGATTGCATTAAAAATGATGCTATTGTCATTACAGCCAATGGGATTATTTGTGCATATCTGCATTCCAACCCAAATAATTGTGTTAAAGGAAATTTATTGATTTAAAACTGAATATAGCCAGAAACACCCCTTAGTCATACAATTGCAAATAATTTCAATAACTTGTTACTGGTGTTGTCAACTGTGGATGAGTAGATAGTGAAGGTATCTACATAGCAAATCACTTTCCTAATATGTGGAATATTATTTCAGAACTCTCTATAGGCTTTAGAAAAATTAAGACATCAGCAGAATCTAAGTAGTAGTTGAGAGGTTCACCTCAGTGTCAGGGAATTCAGAATTCATAAGATTATGTGTCCTTGTCAACAATTAGTGTAGACTTTATTGTTCATTCATCATGATGCAGAAGCCATCTAAACTATACTGTCTTATTGAATGTAATGTTTGTTTTATAACAATTGTATAAAAATTTCTGCTTTTAGACTCACCAGGGATCCAGTACAATGTAGTTAATATTTTACTGCACTTAAGCGTTAAAGGCTTTATTTCGTAAAGAAAATAAAAGATAATTCCTAATAATCAACATTTTCTCTACCAATTAATGCATCTCACATAGCTCACTCTTGTACACACATTAAATTCAATTTGAAGCCATTGACAACCAGAAATTTTTTTTTTTTTTGAGACAGAGTCTCACTTTGTCACCAAGGCTGGATTGCAATGGTGCGATCTCGGCTCGCTGCAACCTCTACCTTGAGATTTCAAGTGATTCTCCTGCCTCAGCCTCCCAAGTGGCTGGGATTACAGGCACCCATCACCACAACCAGCCAATTTTTGTATTTTTAGTAGAGATGGGGTTTCACTATATTGGCCAGGCTGGTCTTGAACTCCTGACCTTGTGATCTGCCCGCATCGGCCTCCCAAAGTGCTGGGATTACAGGCATGAGCTACTGCGCCCAGCCCAAGGACCAGAGAGATTTTAATTTATATCCTCAGCTGGTTTGCTGAGACGAGAGCTCCCAACGGGTTGATAGTCAGGATGGAAGAGACGGTTCTATGCCCAATTACAAGAAATCAACCTAAAACATGTCCATGCTGTTGTTTGACCTACAATTGTAGTCCAGTTTTCAAATATGTGCTTTTATTAGAATGATTATACCATTTCTCTATTAACTATTTGATGGTGAATATGATTTATTCTGGTGTGTGCTGCAACCCGCACTGCACAAGGGTTTAAAGACCTAAGAGGGAACGGTGGGGGATGAAGAAAAACACAAAGACAGACATAGAGAAAAGTGGGGCCAGGTGGCCCGGGAAAGTGAAAATATCAGTTTCTCTGGCCCCATCCTGCCTCAGAGTACTTTATTTTATGTATTCACAAAGCACATAGCAGAGGGAGAGTGCAGTTACCCGGAACAACCTGTGGTTATAATTCTCATACTTCAGTTAACATACCTCAGCTAACAACTACCTTGCAGCAAGGTCAGTGAAAACTGGCTATCTTTCACTAGGTCCAACTGCTCGTCTCTGAGACATACACATTCCCCTATCATGGTTTCGCTTCTCTGGAGTTGACTCAAAGTTCACAGCAGCCTTGCTGCTGATCCCTAGGCTACTCTGGCTCTCTACAATTTATGAGATACTTTCTAGTGTCCAATGACATAATATTCTCATCTGTCTACAATTGCCCATTCCTATTTTCTACTACTACTTACAGGCAATCTGAAGTCCAAACAGTGAATTACTACATATAAGTTTGGATTTCCCATGTCCTCAGTTATGCTCATTTCACTCCAATACCTACAATAGCTTTTTCTGTTTAATTTCTGCCTATTGAATTTCACTCATCTCTTAGATTATTCAAGTTTTATATTCTTTGTTCAAATAAATCTTTGCATTTCTCTGTCTTCTTAAGTAATTGGTTGAACTCTCACAATACTCTTAACATGTCTTGCTGTGTGTCATTTGTACAAAAATTGATACCGTTCCTAGTAGATTATAAACTACATCTAAATATGAGAGTTGTGTTTTATATATATGTGATTTATACTGTACTAGTGCATATTATTATTTTTTATTATTTTACTTTTTAAATTGACAGATAAATTTTATAATTTATTGTGGACAGCATAATGTTTTGAAGTATATACACATCATAGTTGACTAAATCTAACTAATTAACATGTGCATTGCCTCACATATTTTTGTGGTGAGAACTCTTAATAGCCACCCTCTTTGCATTTTTCAAGAATATGATATATTATTACCTACTATAACTTCCATGTTGTACAATAGAGAGCCCAGATGTAAATCCATCAATTACAGCCAACTGTTTTTTGTTAAAGGAGCTAACAACACACAACAGAGAAAGGACAGACTCTTTGATAAATGGTGGAGGAAAAAACTGGATATCCACATGCAGAAGAATGAGAGTAGACTCTCTCACACCATGTTACATAAAACAGCTCGAAATGGATGGAAGACTTGAACATACATTATTCTTGCATTAGGTTCACTCTAGCAACATAAATTGCAGGATCTAGAGCAAAATAAAAATTCAGGACCAAAATTAGGGCCGGGAAGTCAATGTCTTCTGCTCATTGCCCTAGCCCAGAACAGACACGGGAAATTACGGGATTGCAATCTCCATACCAAAACTCTCAGGGCCTGCATGAGGGTTGGATGAGGACAACATAAAGTAGCCTCTGTGAATGTGCTGTGTCATGGCTATCCTGGAATGAGGACAAGCAATGCCTTTTCTGCCTCTACCAGAGCATGCATGGGACCCAATTCTGCTTTACATCCAAGCCCCTACTAAGGGTAGAAGATAATGATAACATCAGTTATCTGCCCCCAGGTGAGCTAGTTACCTCCCTGGTCAAAGGCAGGTAGAGGTGGTAATGGGGTTGAAACAGTTAAAGGGAGGCCAGCTGGGACTTGGGAGTAGAAGCCATGAAGCAGGCAGCCAAAATTCACCTGTGAGACCCCAGAAGGAAATATGCTTCTGAGGGCCTAGGATTCAAGCTCCAGAAAATGCACATTGTTCCATCAAATCTTACCTTCAAAACTCAAAACAGTGACTGAGAGCATTAAACTCAAAGCAAAAGCCTTTTCTGAGTGCCAGGCCCTGGGTGACCACACAGGTGACTGCTCTGAAACTGACCCTGTAGTTGATATGAAGTAAATAATGGTTGGGACTTCACCTTATCTGAATCGTTAACAAAGTATATAATGCAGTTATTGAAATGCAAAAATATTTGCACTTGATGAGCTGAATGCATATTTTAACAATTCTTTTGAACTTGAGTGTTGCATAAGGATCATTTACCATTACTTCAGATGTATTGGGGCCAGTAGATCATGAATAGATGATTAATAGAAAAAATTACCTAGAAATATTTATCATAACTTTACCAGTAGATGATCTTATAATGCTGATCTAAAATGATGAAAATAAATCTGGGTTGGCAAACTTTGAAATTACAATTGAACTTCTGTTTACAGCCTTAGAAAGTGATAGCCCGATTTAGTTATTAGATGTCTTAGTTCTAAATAAAACGATATTTTTTCAAATATTTTTGACAATATATGCTGAAATAAATTCAGAGCATGCGAAGAATTAAATATAGACTTAGCTGTAAAGAGTTCAAAAATAGTTTTCTTCAAATATACTCTAACTTGATGATAATGAGTAAATTTAATTAATGTATATTTGTGAATTATATTGATATATAATGTTTTCACATCACCTGCTAGCCTTTCCACACTGTCCATTCTTTCTACATAAAGAGCTTTGCTCTTACTAACAGAATGACTAGGTATCAACAACTACAGGATACATTTGCGATCATGACAATCATGTCTGCCATTACTTACCTGAACACACACAACAGTTATACATATCAAGAAGTATAAATAGGGATACAGAATTTGTATTATATATAAATACATTTTATTTATATAATAGGAATTATACTGAAAATGTATTATTAAATACAGATAAGATTTTCCAGAGAGTTAAATTTGACTCTATATATTACATCTACCTCATTGCCTAATTGGCTTGAAGAGAATAAATATAGTTCATGTAGCCCTTTGCTCTATACTAATTTCAAAGTACTGTAAAACCACTGGTAGCAATGTATTTGCTCCAATGTATTTGTCCCTTTGTGTGAAACTTTATTTTATGGTTGAATGAATATGCTTCAGTTATATTTTATAATTTATATCTATTAAAACTCCATGAGTTTATTATTTTGATGTTTCACTCTAATCAAACCTTTATTTTGAGTAACTTACCTATTTTTAAGAGATAATATTTAAACTTTAAAACTCTTAAACTTATCATTTGGGATTGTTTTAAAATAAAACATGCCATAGTTATTAGGAATATGAAATTTATTTAAGAATTTCTGAGAAAGAAAACTATATTGTGTATAAATTTAAACTTTTGTCATTGTTAGCTAATTGTTATTTTTTCTAAAAATAGTTAATCAGAAAAATCAATAATCTGAATATAACCATGTATAGGAATCCAATCCCAATTAATATACAATTCAATTATTCATTAAAAAAAATAAACATGTTGTGTACTATATGCCAAGAAGGTGCTAGTTAATAGGAATACAAAGTCAAAAAAATGTCAGTTAATTGATTCTGAATGTTTAAGAAAGGCAGACAAATCAACTAACAATTACAGCACAGTGTATAGTGAGAGCACATTTCATACTTGATTAGGGTCATCTGAGACTGACTTAGAGATCAAGACAGAAAAGTACCGTGCTAAAAAGGAGACTGACATTAAGTTTTCTAGCTAAGGAAGGGTTAAGGGTATTAAGGCTGATTTTATCAAACTTAAAAGGACAGATATTAAACTTGTCTGTATTCAGCAAAAGGAAAAGTCAACACAATAAATTAACGTTGTAATAAAAACAACTCTGAGTTTGGCATCCCATCTATAATGCTGAGTGTGGCTGAAATATTACTTCTAAATTACCTTTCCTTAGATGAATAAGGTTGATTTAACTAACCTGACCAGCTAGGCAGCTCTAGAAAGCTGAATCTGTGTGCTACCTATTACATATTTTTAGCTATCACAATGTAGGGCATTTGTAAAAAGATGGTCATATTTCTATTTTTAGTAATTTTGTATTCCCGAATACGTGGTCTTTCTGCAAAGTCTAGATTGTTTTAAGATTAGTTGAACCATGAGGGCAGTGCATATTCTTATTTGATTGTTGATTAGGAAAATTGTGGATAGTTTTGCAGCTTGTTTAAAACTCTCTCCAGTGTAACAATGAAGAAAATATTCCAATGAAGAAAAAAATAATGTCACCAAAGTGCTGTATTTTTTAAGCTGCTTTTATTGGTTTGCGTCTCTTCAAAAGAAATGGCTCCCGGTTGGATTCCTCTGAGATTGAATGCTAGAAGGTCTTTCTTGGGATTAATGCAAAATCTCTGTTTAGAAGATAATATGCCTGACAAATCAAGTTGATTCCAAAAAAAGAATATATTTTCATTACAGTTCAATGACCCACCCTCAAGTGCTGCTTAGCAAATAGTCCACTGAAGCAAACAGTGACCTAGTTTCATGCAGAAAAACTTACTGCTGTACTGAGAGAGGGAAGCAGAGAAGTCTTGTTTCTTTGTATTACACAAAGACTTCTCATCAACTCATTAGAATTTCATGGGGTTTTTATTTTAAGTGTTTTCGTTATACCCAGCCTTCCTATTTTATAAATCCTGCTTGTTCTCTATCCCCAGATTCGTTAGACTCTGAGATGTTCACAGGCTAAAAAATGCAGAAAATATTGGGAAGAATATAGTTTTCTGCATTTAGCTATTTTTTAACTTTATGTTTTGCACACTGAACTGATATTAAAATAAGAATGCAGGTGAGAACACTTCTTTTTAATATATGCTAATGACTGCAGTTTGGCCCCAAATGTGCTGCTGTTTCTATATAACACTTTGTTATTGCTGGGAGGATTTTCTCCTAAGTGGTTTTATAGTTAATTATTATCCTCTTCATACCTTAATTTTGATTCTATACTACCATTCAACAACTTTTCAGGCCTCCAGTACCTAGCAAACTAGTTCATAGTTTTATTACCTACAGTGAAAATATTTAGAAAAGAAATTAAGAATCATTTTTTCTCAGATTTGATTTTCACACCCTGGAAAACATCTCAGAGAACATTAGAGTGTTTCTAATATCTTGTTATATTAACTTGAAAATTGGGAATTTAAAATAAAAGCCAAGAGTTTGAACTAAATAGAAAGAGTGAACAAATCTAAAAACCCAATGATAATTGGTCTAACCGCCATGAATCTGAAATGAAAGAATAGAAATTTTCAACATAAAAATTATTAAAACAACTTTTAGTTATGGAACCTGAGTATAATGGTAAATATTTGCTTTATCTACTGACTTAAACTAAATCTGTAGAACCAAAAAAAAAAAAAAAAAATCAAAAGACCATTTTCAGCTGTTTTTTTTCTATACATTGTTTTTTGCTTAGTATTGCAATAAAACTAGGAATAAATTATGCCCACAGAATCTATGCATGGAATTCCTTATAAGCGTCTCTGAAGTAACTGTTGCGTGATGAATCTATCAGCAATTCTAGAAATTTAGACCAATTTCTAAAGTCCTTTCATAACACAACTCTACAGTTGACAAGTTTTGTGACTTTGAGAGGATGCTAAAGATCTTCTAGTTTCTTTAGTTTTTCCTCTAGTTTCTCCTGTATTAAATGTGGAGAAAAGAAAGAGAAGAGGAGGACTGTGGGTGAAGGAAGACTTTCAAGTATTGAAATTTCATGATTAGGTACTAACTATGATTCTTGTGCTTTAATTATTTTTTCTATTATATTTTCGTGTGATTGGTGTCTTCTTCAGCTAGCAGGATGCATTCTATGTATTGTCGTCTATAAGGAAAACTGAATGTTGAAGAATTTTGTGTCTCCTGGAAGAATACTGAAATGTTATTTGCCATTAAAACATGTCACAGTATCTGTGAACACAATGTACCTATTACATGATGGGGAACACAACTCTGGCAAACACTATAGTAATGAGTCTCTATCTAAACATTCCTTATGATAATTTGCACCAAAAGCTTGTTTCAAGATTGGACAGGAGCAGTGTAAGTTCTCACTTAAGGCTAATTAAAAAGCTCAACCCAGGATATATGGGTTACATAGTCAGTTATTATTTAAAGGATATCTTGCAGATGTTCATATGTTTCTAGAGATTAGTTATATGCAGGAAATGTCATAAGGTTTTGTAAAAATAGTAACAGTCTAGCTGGCTGGGGAGAAAGACAGAAAACATAAGTTGGGATGATATATGGAATCATACATAGTGTAAAGCAGCAGTACTGCTAAGCAAAAGTAAAAGCTTCCAAAACGTCCAAGTAGCATTTTTCTCTCAGGTGCTCCAATGTTTGGAAGGAGCTGTGACAAAAGACAAAAAAATAACAAATGCTGTTGAGGATGCAGAAAAAGGAGAACTCATAGACTATTGATGAAAATGTAAATTAGTATAGCCATTATGGAAAACAGTATGGAGGTTTCTCAAAAAACTAAAAGTAGAACTACGTACAATCCAACAATCCCATTACTGGGCATTTATCCAAAGAATGGAAGTCAGTCTGTCAAAGGGATACCTGCACCTCTATGTTTACTGCAGCACTATGTACAATAGGTAAAATATAGAATCAACCTAAGGGTCCATTACAGACAAACGGATAAAGAAAATACAGTAGATATACACAATGGAATCTTATTCATCCATAAAAAGAATTAAATTCTGTCATTTGCAGCAAAATAGGTGGTGCTGAGGGTCATTATGTTAAGTGAAAGACGCCAGGCACAGAACAACAAATATTGCATGTTTTCACTTGATGTGATAGTTAAAAAAGTTGATCTCATAGAAGTGGAGAGTAGGATAATAGTTATCAGAATCTGGGAAGAATAAGGGTGAGGAATGAAGAGAGATTGGTTAATAGGTGCAAACATACAGTTAGAGAGAAGGGATAAATTCCAGTGTTCAATAATACAGTTAATGACAATTCATTTTATATTTTAAAATAGTTATAAGAAAGATTTGAAATACTCCCAACACAAAGAAATCACAAATGTTTGAGGTGATGGATATCCTAACTGCTTTGATGTGACCATTACACATTGTGTGCATATATCAAAATATCACATTTAAACCATAAATGTGTACAATTAATATGTATCAATTTTAAAAAAATTAAAAAGAACAATGAGGGTCTAAGATTTTACCCTACCTACAAGCTAATAGATTAACATGCCAGCTTCACAGATGCTGGGAGAAGTAAGATTCCTGATTTAGGGAAAAAGGAATGTATTACTCAAGGCAAAAAAAAAAAAAAAAAAGGTAGCCTGAGCAGAATATTTGGGTTAGTTTCTCTTGCACCAAAATCCCACAATGTGGGACTGGTCACAATGAATGTCATCACACAAAGCAGGGCGAGCTTTGGAAGAGAAATCTTGAGCTTAAGAAACCTCAATCTTTAATAATATGCAGTAAGCATGAATGCCCTTAGCTCTAGCGATAAACACTATTTCTATCTTCCCAGGCTACGGGCCAGCCTACCCTTTACCCTTTCCAGGAACATCTATGTAGGAAGCAACCATGGAAGACAGAGATAGTGTGAAAAGATCATTTGGAACAAAGGCAGTAGGTGGCTGTTTCAAGACTTGTAGAAATGGTTAGAGACCCACAGAAATCTGTCTTTCAACAAGTTGTTCTCAGCAAACTGACACAAGAACACAAAATCAAACACTACATGTTCTCACTCATAGGCGGGTGATGAACAATAAGAACACATGGACATAGGGAGGGGAACACTACACTCAGGGGTCTGTTGGGGGGGGAAATAGGGGAGGGACAGTGGGAGGTGGGGGGGGAGAGATAGCATGGGAAGAAAAGCTAGATATAGGTGAAGGGGAGGAAAGCAGCAAATCACACTGCCACGTGTGTACCTATGCAACAATCTTGCATGTTCTTCACATGTACCCCAAGACCTAAAATACAATAAAAAAAAAAATAAATAAAAAAAAAAATAAAAAAATAAAAGTAATTCACCACATAAACAGAACCAAAGACAAAAACCACATGATTATCTCAATAGATGCAGGGAAGTCCTTTGACAAAATTCAACAGCCCTTTATGCTAAAAACCCTCAATAAACTAGGTACCGACGGAACGTATCTCAAAATAATAAAAGCTATTTACGACAAAGCAACAGCCAATATCATACTGAATGGGCAAAAACTGGAAGCATTCCCTTTGAAATCTGGCACTAGACAAGGTTGCCCTCTCTCACCACTCCTATTCAATATAATACTGGAAGTTTTAGCCAGAGCAATCAGGGAAGAAAAAGAAATAAAGGGTATTCAAATAGGAAAGGAGGAAGTCAAATCGTCTCTATTTGCAGATGACATGATTGTATATCTAGAAGACCCCATTGTCTCAGCCC